>JAOUQV010000018.1:11787727-11807986 GCA_028565295.1 Aspidoras spilotus | reverse complement strand
GGAATTTGTCCTCCGCATTTAACCCATCCGTGCAGTGAAACACACATACACACACTGGTGAAGTGAGCACATGTGCCCGGAGCGGTGAGCAGCCCTGCACAGCGCCCGGGGAGCAACTGGGCGTTAGGCGCAAGGCTGGTACCTTAACCACAAGCCTACAACTGCCCTGTCGTAGAGAGATAATAGTTGTGGTCATTGTTAAAGAGCAGGTTAATAAATATGGAGTGTGTTAGAGGAGTACAAACTGTGGTGATACTATAGCAGCATTTCAGAAAGGAAGATCCAGAAGTTAACAGAAATGAGGAACCAGCCAAGCAGCCATCATGCAACCAGCCACTCCAACAAATCTAAACAAACGTGTATGAATGGGGGTGAGATATTTGAATGGGGGTCTGATATTTATTTCGAGGTGTGGAATCATTTTTCTATTTCGATATTTTATTTTGACAAACCACACAAATATTTTTGACGCCGCCGTATAAAGTTAAACTGCGATCACGTGGTATGGTATATGGGCGTGTCTAAGAGGCGCGTGACTAAGCGTGATTGACAACAATTTCCAGCGCGGCGAGGCGAGGCGAAGCAGTGTCACGTACTCGTCGTGCAAATAAGGCGCGCTGCAGCCCGGCGGGCGCCCATGTGGACGGAGACCACGCCGTGTTGTTCTGCACACTGATTGGCTCCTTTTTTATGACGCATTTTACTCGCATGCAAATAAGAAGCGGCTTTGTTGGCCGGCTGGTAAAACCGGAACTGGAACTTCGGAGCGAACAATTTAAAATCTAAGTGCAATTAGGGACATCAAAATCAAATCAAATTTTATTTGTCACATACAGTAATACACACATATGAAAGGTTTAAGTTTACAAGTAAAGGTTGATAAACATAATACTACTACTACTACTACTAATAATAATAATAATTATAATAATAAAATAAAATAAACATATTTTAATAATTTTTATACATTTTGTTAATTGATCTAGAAACATTTATAATCTCTCATTAAAAAGGGTTTGTGCTAACCTGTGAGACTCAAATGCACCTTCATCCTTGTATGGCTTCTTTCACAGCACAAAATGGGTGGTAGTCTGATGAGGCAACAAAGTAGCAACAAGTCATGGCTGAAGTGCCCTTGGGCAAGGAACCTAACCCCCGGTTGCTCCCCGGGCGCTGTGCTGTCTGCTCACTGCTCTAAACATAGTGGCAAAATGTATCACTTTCACTTTCAATAGGAATGATGCTTTAACAAACTTTAACAACTGTGACTCTGTGACTTACAATGGAGTGGCACCCTATCTAGGGTTGCACCACACTTGCGCCTAAAGTTCCTGGGTTGACATCAGAGGGCTTGTGACCCTGTGTGGATTGATGGATTGATGAGTGGATGAATGGATGTATACTGTCCAGATGTATAAATACATATTGACAACATTTTCTACAAACTGTACACAGTCTGTGGTCATGACTGTGGACAACATAAGTTTAAATTCAGGATTGGGAAGAACAGTCATCTCAATCACATAGAGCACATCTATAATGACATGACAATATTCCCTGTTAGATGCTTCCTAACATCTGCTCTGTATATGGACTATAAAAATGTTTCAGAGAGTTAAAACTGCACTGCATTTTGTATGCATGATGTTTATTCTACATTTCTTAAAATTATATCTTAAAAATATCTAATAATACTGTATTTAAGCAACATATGTACATTGAAGGGCAACACGGTGGCGCAGTGAATATTGTTGTGTCCTTACAGAAAGAAGATCTAGGGTTCGACTTGGAAGATTTCTGTGTGGAGTTGCATGTTCTCCCCATGCTTGTGCGGGTTTCTTTAAAGATATGCATGGTAGGTTAATTGACGTCTCTAAATTGGCTGTGCAAATGTGTGTGTGATTGTGTGTGTGTGCAAAACTCTATCTTGAGTTGTTCTTGCTCGCATCCAGAGTTGGACCCGTGAACCTAAACTAGAAATAAGTGGGCATAGTAAATGAATGAATGAATGTACATGGAATAAATAAAAATAAAGTAGAAAAATACAGTGTTCCAGTGGGAGTGTTGTTGCCTAATAACAAGAAGAGCCCATTGTTTGATACATGGGTGTGGTCACCTGGGAAATTTATGTGTGAAGTTTATTTGTTTTTCCAGTGTTTGTGTGGGTTTTCCTCAGGGTACCTTGATTTCTCCCACAGTCCAAAGACATGCATGCTAGGTAAAATGGAGATGCTATATTGTCCGATCCTAAGCCCAAAAGGTGAAAGATTGTGTTAGAAAGGGCATCTGGCGCTAGATCGACGTACTTGGTGTGTAATCTGGACAGATGAAAGACAGCAAGGAAACCTGGTAGTGGAACAAGGAAGTGCAGGAAGTTTTTCATAGGAAGAGGTTAGCAAAGAAGAAATGGGACAGGTAGAGGACTGAAGAGAGTAAGCAGGACTATAAGGCATAGGACAAAGAGAGAGGTAGCAAAAGCCAAGCAGAAGGCTTAAGATAAGTTGTACGAGATGTTAGACAGTAAGAATGGAAAGAAGGAGTTGTATTGCCTTGCAAGGCAGAGAGTTAAAGTGGGAGAGGATGTGCAACATATCAGGGTGATCAAGGATAGAAATGGAAATGTACTGACAAATGAGGAGAGGGAAAGAGTATTTTGAGCAGCTGATGAATGAAGAGAATGACAGGAAAAGAAGAGTGGAAGGCATACAAATAGTGGAACGGGATATAGTAAAGGTTAGCAAGGATAAAATAAGGAAAGCTTTAAACAGGATGAAGAAGGGAAAAGCAGTCAGACCTGATGACATACCAGTAGAGGTATGGAACAATATAGAAGAGATGGGAGTGTTGTTTTTGAGTAGATTATTTAATGAGGCTTTTGAGAGTGAATTGATGCCTGAGGAATGGAGGGAAAGTGTACTTGTACCGATTTATAAGAACAATGGTGATGTGCAGAGTTGTAGCAATTATAGGGTCATAAAGTTAATGAGTCACACGATGAAGATTTAGAAGCTTATGATAGGGTGCCGATGGAGAAACTGTGGTTTTGTATGAGGAATTCTGGAGTGGATGCAAAGTACATTAGATTTGTGCAGGACATGTATGAGAACAGCATGAGAGTAGTGAGATGTACTGTAGGAGTGACGGATAGCTTTAAGGTAAGGGTTAGACTGCATCAAGGATCGGCTCTGAGCTTTTCTTGTTTGCTTTGTTGATGGACAGACTAACATGAGGTCAGACAGGAATCACCGTAGACCAAGATGTTTGCAGATGACATCATTATCTGTAGTGAGAGCAGGAAGCAGCTAGAAGTGAACTTAGAGAGGTGGAGGTATGTTCTGGAAACATTTGTAAGACAGAATACATGTGTTTGAATGAGAGGGAGGCAACTAGAACAGTCAGGCTACAGGGAGAAGTGGTCACAAAGGTGCAGGATTTCAGAGGCAGAGCATCTTGGCAGAGCTTAAGATGTTGATGTTTTCTTTAGGAGTGACAAGGATGGACAGGATAAGGAATGAGAACATCAGGGGGACAGCACAGGTTGGAAAATTTTACAGAGAGCCGAATGAGATGGTTTGGACATGTGCAGAGAAAGGACAGTGTATATATTGATAGGAGGATGTTAGAAATGGAGCTGCTAGGCAGGAGGCAGAGAGAAAGACCGAAGCGGAGATATATAGATGTGGTCAATGTGGACATGCGGGTAGTTGGTGTGAAAGTAGAAGATGCGGAGGACAGAGTAAGGTGGAAAAGATTGACTCGCTGTGGCGACCCCTGATGAAAGGGAGAGGCCGAAAGAAGAAGATGAAGATATTTCTCCACACCAATATACAACCAACGTCTAAGGTAAGAAATATTATTATTATTAGTAGTACTAGTATTATTACGTCGTCGAGCGTTTTATTCAGTTCCAACGTCATATGTCCTGCACCGGATTTTTCTCGAACCGGCAGCATCCAGTGGGGCGTGGATTTGCATAAGGAGGGCGGGGCTTGTTCACTATGCCGCCTTCCACTGTGTTGTGTTTCTGTTACTCGCTTCGCCATCTTGTTGCGAGTCATGTAATGCGGATAACGTCTGGGGAATTTTCGGAAGATATATTTTTATTCAATGGATTTATAATCGTCAAATAAGTGACTTAGTGAACTCGAGCTTTACGGTTATCCGTCGAGCACGCAGCTTTCAGTGTGTGTGTATGTGTGTGTTTTTTTTAAAAAACACTGTATCCGCACGGTGCGCGAAATGAGTATCGATACACTGCTGGAAGCGGCTAGATACCTGGAGTGGCAAGCTCAGCAACAACAGATTACACGTGGTAAGGTGTGGGTGTGGGAAGCGGGGGTGTGAGGTTTTTACATATAAAAATAATAAAAAGTGTATATTTATATGTGTGTATATATATATATATTATATGTATATGTATGTATATGCATGCACACGCATACACTCATGCCCGCACACACATACATTAAGAAGTTGCGTGTGAATTGTAAACAAAATAGTATTCTAAATGTCCATTATAATACTGCAATAAAACACAATCTTTAATCTGAAATACCAGTTGTTTTAAAGTTAGGGAATGTCGTAATGCGCGTGCATTGGGCGGTGGCGTGTGCGTGCGTGCGTGTTTACAGCATGACATTGCCGCGTGATTTTCCGCCTTACTTCCTACTAAATGACTGCTTCTCTTTGAACGTTTTTATTAGTTATAAGCTCTTGGTCGGTTACATATACAACGATTATTTGTGAGTGTTTGTTATCGCTAATATCTGGGAGTAAGTTGTTTTTTTTTTGTTCGCCTTTTTTATTTTTTCTTTCTGGTGATGACGTGTCACTCGGTCCACACCCCCCACCCCGGTGGATAGCGCGTGCTTAATATACCGCCCATTGCGACCACGTGCGTGCTGTTAAGACTCCGCCCATTCAGAGTTAGTAGGATCGCCCATCACGGGGTAGCGGGGACAACATCCTCCGGACATTTCTGTCTAACATACTCCTTACATAACACAGTACACGTGTCTGGAACGTTTCTATATTTTTCTTTAGATTTCAATAATTGAGTGCGATTTATAGAGAAGATTTTAAACGTGTCACAAGCAGCTCGTCTATCATTTTATCTGTCTGTCTGTCTGTCTATCTGTATATCTGTCTGTCCGTCTGTCTGTTTATCTATCTATCTGTCTGTCTGTCTTATGTAATTCTACTTATATATGTATTTAGCTGTCTATTTGACTGTCCATCCATCTATCTGTTTATTTTCTGCAACATATACTTCAAATACTATTAGAAATAATGTATATATTGATTGTACTCAACATTTCCCAGAATGCATTGCAGCAAATTCAGATAACAGGAGTAAATGTACTGGATTAATAATGAATCATGCAGTATAGACAATGTTGGTGATTGTAACACTGCATGTCATAATTTATTACAGTATGGACACGTTGTAGAAAGCCCAGAATGCGGATAATATAAAGGCGTAATTATCCTGGAGCTTTAGTAAAGCCGTTTGTTGACCTTTCTGTGCTGGTGATTTCAGGAAAAATCACCGAAGTGGCTGAAGTGATGAAACCTTGCCAGCATTCTCTGATTTATTGTGCAGTTTTATAAAAAAATATTAGCATGTTTCAACAACATTCTACAAATATTGACAGAGTGATGTTTAAGATCTGCACAAGAATTTGGTATGCGGTCATGTATTACATGCTACTTTTAAGATACACACCTTGTTTCAGTCTGTGTTTGCACCAGGTTGCTTGGGCCTCCTAGCTTTGTTTGTGCTCCAGAATTCATGTGTGTGTGAGTAATTGCGTGTGATTTGGAGGGAGGGGGAGGGGGAGAAAATTCAAATGGCTGTGTCCTGTTGGCACATTTTTTTCCCTGACTCACAGCAGTCTTTATAAGGATTACATCCTGAAACCAGTACACCATAAAAACGTGTCCACGTTTCTCACGGCATCGTCGCAGTGTCTTAATCCAGAGTCTAAGCATTTAAGAAGCTGTCTGTCTGTCTGTAAAGCTGTCTGAGTCTGTATGTCTATACGTATTAGTATGTCTGTCAGTCAGTCAGTGAGTTTATGTAAATCTGTGGCAGCCTTTGTCTGTCTGTTTATAGAGATGTCCGAGTCTGTCCGTCTATGTATGTACTTGTCTGTCTGTCTCTCTATGTCTTCCTATGTCTATCTATGGCAATCTGTGTCTGCCTGGTCGTTTTTTTGCCTATCTGTGTCTGCTTTTTGTCTGTCTGTTGAGTTGTCTGAGTGTCTATCTATGTGTCTGTCAGTTTATCTATGTTTTAACTATTTATCTATATATCTCTGTCTGTCTGTCTGTCTGTTTATGTATGCCAGTTGCCAGTTTATTCTGTATATAAGGCTGTCTGTCTTTAAATCTGCCTGAGATTGTCTGTCTATGTGTCTGTCTGCCTGTCAGTAATTCAGTGATTCAGTCGGCCTATGCCGATGTCGAAGTCTGTCTCTCTCTCTGTCTGTGTATATCCATTGCAGTCTCTGTTTGTCTTTGTTTGTCATTCTGTCAGTCAGTCTGTCTATCTCTCTCTGTTTGTCAGTCAGTCTGTCTCTCTGTTTGTCTGTCTATCTGTAGAGCTATCTGAGTATGTACCTGTCTGTCCCTCTCAATTTAATTTAATTCAATTTTAAGAGCTTTATTAACATGACTGTGCAGTTACAGTATTGTCAAAGCATTACAAGAATGTCTGCTCTCTCTATCTATATCTGTGGCACTTTATGCCTATCTGCCTGTTGTTTGGTCTATCTATCAAGCTGTCTGTTTAGTTTTTCTGTCCCGAATGTGTCTTTTTATTTATCTGTCTGTTTGTCTGTCTATTTTTCTATTTTTCTTTTTAAAGAGCTGTCTAAATATCGGTCTGTCTTTCTGTCTGTCTGCACGAACATTTTAGTTCTTTGCCTAGATTTTTTTTTAATCTTTCGGCTTTTTCCCTGTTACCAGGGGTCGCCACAGCGAATTCCTCGCATTAGGATCTGGCACATGTTTTACGCCGGATGCCCTTCCTGACGCAACCCTCACCCTTTCGGGCTTAGGACCGGACAATTTAACTTCTAGAATTCACCTAGAATGACAATTTAGCATTTCCAATTTAAATAACATGCATGTCTTTGGCCTGTGGGAGGAAACCGTAGCACCCTGAGAAAACCCACGGGAACACGGGGAGAACATACAAACTCTACACAGAAATTCCCAGGTTGCCCTACCAGGGGATCGATCCCGGGGCCTCTTCCTAAGAGGCCACAGCACTATTAGAATGATGTACAGTAATTCTATTGTACCTGCAGTATGACAGTACTGATAATGAATAAATGGAACTTATTTATATATGTTAAAGAATACAGATGTCACTGGACTGGGTTGCCATCCCCTACCAAAAAAATCACAAAAAGAGGACGGAAGTGCGTGAAGATTTATTTCTCACAAAAAAAAAATACACAAAGACACAACGGAAAATATACAGAAATTACACATATGTTATCTGATGACAGATGATGCAAATAGAATTCTGTAAAGCATTTGGTCAGGTTTGAATTTGCTCAGCATGCATCTTGAATCTTCAAAGCTTCTTTCTTGCAAAACCTTGATCGTGGAATAGAGAGCGTGTGAGAGTGAGTATCGTGTTTTTGCGTCTATGTCTGGTTCCGGCTTCATTTGACGTTGGAGGATTCCCACATGCCTCTGTGTTGGTCTCTGTGCATCCATGGCAACTGTTGTTACGCTCGCTCCACCGCATTAGCAGCGTAGGCACTGCAGCTGCAGATCTCTTAGCGCTAATGACATCAGCTGAAGCTCACATACCAACCCCCCAAACCTTCTTCTATACAAATTCAGCATGCAAAACAAAAGCATTGTTAATACCCTATACTCTACCACTAAATCTATCAATCAGAGTGTCTGCACATAGGACACACAGACACCCAATGCACCTTACTACCCCTGGCTGCTTTTTCATGCTGATATCAGGACGCTGGTACTTGTTTTCAGGGTCAGACACCTCCCAAGGCTTTTCTTACTTGGTCAGTCCTGCTTCTGGCTAGAAGTACCAAGTAATGGAATGGAATTTGATTCCTTAACCAAACAGGAAGTCTCTTTACTGTGCTAACTACTTCGCCACAGTGCCGCCCATAATATAAATATTCATTAATTTTTTTCACTTTCTTTGGCTTAATCCACTCAGGGGCCACCCGGTGCCTGCCCGGTAGCTCTGGGCGCAAGGGCAGGAACAACAAACAGGGCGCCAGTTCATCATAGGAAACACATTCACACAGTAAAGGCCACTTTAGAGACACATAATAACCTAGCATGCATGTCTTTGGAATGTGGGGGGAAACTCAGAAATTTCCAGGGTAGCCCCATCCGGGGATCGAACCCGTGTCCTGCTGTGGCAAAGCATTGGCGCTACCTACTTCTCCGCAGTGTCACTCATAATTTTAATATAAACTATATAACATTCATTCTCCTACACCCAGCAGGAATTAGGCGAGGTTAGGGTCAGCATATGTGTATGTGTGTATATACATATATCTCAACCGAATGACCGGACTCTATAAGCTTTAACTCTGCCCACTTCCAGTGAGCCAGGAAACCTTCTGTACAGCTCAGTTCAGACCGACAGGACCTGCTTTGCCAGTTTTAAAGTTACGTGATTGTTACGCTCATGGTCATATATGAGTCACCTTTCTTCTGTTAATGCCTTTATTGTAGTCCATTTGGTGAGCTTGGTTCATGTCGGGCCTCAGTAGGCGTGGTGCTGTTTCCTAGCTGCCTCACAGTATTAGCAAAAAAGTCATCATCAGTTTGTGTAAACTTAATGGTATGAATGGCAAGAATTTGGTGCATGGGTATGAATTACATAAACCCACGTAGATCTACTAAATCAGTAATGCATTAAGTGTGCCATTGTCTATGTCTGCCATTTCCCTTCCTGTTAGTGATAATGAATGACTCCAATGTCTGACTAATGTTTCTGTGCTTACTGGCACTTCCTGGCTTGACCAACACACAGTACAATAAGAATGTCCAAGGAGCTCAGAAAGATAATTTTTCATTCTCCAAGATTATCACTTCAAATAATTTTGTGCAGGTGCAAATTATTGGGATATGTAGCCACATTGTTAATATTTGGGCCACATTGCTAATACTTGAGCCAGATTGGTAAAACTTGAGCCACATTGCTAATACTTAAGCCACATTGCTAAGGCATGGGCTACATTGCTAATATTGGACCACATTGCTAAGTCTTGGGCTACATTGCTAATTCTTTGATTGCATTGATAAGACTTAGGCCACATTGTTTATACTTGGGCCATATTGATAATACTTGGGCCACGCTGCTAATACTTTGACCACACTGCTAAGGTTTTGGCCACATTGCTAAGGCTTGGAGAAAGACCCAACTGTCAACTTTAGCTGAAACAAAATTTATGGTCAAGAACTACCAAAAAAACACCAAGGCACAGGTGCTGGAATAAGCTCACCAAAGAAGCCTCTTCTAAAAAAAATCATAGAATTTGCTTGACAATTTGCTTTGGAGCACATGCCCTTCAGGAGGAAAGTTGTTTAGTCAGAGTGACCAGAGATACTGTATGTGTGAAAGTGTATTTATTATATGTACCTAATAAAGTGGCAGGGAGAAGGAGCAAACATGGGGACGAAACCAAGGCACCATATTTAGGCATAAAAAATGTGACTAAAATAAGAGCAGTCTGTTTTTTTACTCGGCTCTTGGCAAGATGGGCAAAGTGAAAGCCCCTTACACTAAAAAAAGCAATAAGTGACCCTGTTTTTATTTGAGCAAAACTTGCAAATATTAATCATTTGCTCTCCAGAAAACAAAATATTCATTTCAAAGAAATATTTAAAAATGGCAGAAATGTTCATGATATTCATGTCCCTCATGAGTATAAACGTATATGTAAACATCTGTTTACAACTGTACTACAGTTTAATCCTAATACTGTGTGCTTTCAAACAATCCTCATTCTTTAAACCAATACGTCACCCCCAGCAGTTAGAGCTGTTGGCAAAAGACAAGTTAGATTTGTCTAAAACAAGCAAATGGTCGCAATAAAGGTGACACTCTACCAGCTTTGGATTCTTTTACTGTATCTATACTGTATCTTTGTGCGTATCTGTTCACTTATCTACATCTCCATAAATGCCATCCTTCTTTCTTATTTTCTTACAGAGGAGGATGATCGACGACAAAAAGTCGTCCTGTCCTGTGGAGCAGAACCTAAACGTCCCGAATTTGCGTCCACATCCGTCCAGACAACGCAGGTCAACCATGTGGCACAAACAGCACCTCAAAGCTACCAGTCCCGCCCTTCAGCCCCAGCTCCTCCAGTGCATCCACCCATGCCTATTGCAGTCATCCCAATACCTGTGGTTCCTGCCAACCCCGCAGCCTCAACGCTCCATACGTCATCCTCTATACCAGTAGTAACTCCTCTGGCTACAGCGCTATCCCCTTCAGGTGCCCCTTTACTTACACCTGTAGTGAAGGACACACACATTCCCCCACAGCAGCAAATTCAGCATCGCACACTAGTTACCCACATGAAGGCAGAAGGCAGCGCCTTGCCTCAGTCAGGTAGTAGTCCCAAGCAGCAGCCTCAGGCCCTGCTGCAGCCATACCCAGCCCCTGTCATCACCCCTCAACATGCCTTGCTCTCTCAAGCCTCTCTCGCACAACCCCACAGTAACGGATCACAACCTGCTCGGCCCAGCGCCGCAGCCATGGAGGACGCCCGTAGTCTGGATGGCAAGAGGCGACCCGGAGGGTGAGGTCATTTAAAAAGTTTTGAGACACTGGTTAAAGAGAAAGGCTAGGGTAGATTATAAGAAGAGCATGGTGCAGTAAATATGTGGTGTGCTGCGGGTTACCTGGGCTAAGTATGTTAAGGGATGTTATATAGAATATCTTGGATATTTTGCTCACCTGCAGCTCCACTTCTAACCTAAATGCATCACATTGTGCTTACAGAGCAGGAACCAGGGAGGTGCACAATAAGCTAGAAAAGAATAGGTGAGTTACTTCTACATTTATATCTGTTCCATATATTCTTCATGTGCTTTTAACCATAATGTAGTGACTTATTAGAGCTGGATCTAGTTGAGGGTATTATTTAGGCAAAGAAGTAAAAAAGGTGCTGGTGAATACAGTAGAGAGTAAAAGCTTTAGGCATTGTATCGTTTGTTTAGTACAAACTTTGACTAAAATCATAATGAAGGCTGCTGGGAGTTTGTGCCAAAAATAAGAAGCAATTTTAACAGTCAAAGAGTTCCAGAAGAACTGTGTCAGATTCTTCAAGACACTCAGTAAAACATAGCAGCTTATTACTGTAGAGTGCTTAATCACATGTTGTAAAGCAACAATGCCTTCAGAAATAATCTGTTTGTTTCTAGATCAAGGGTTCCTTCGTTTATTTTTTCATTTTGAGGGATAAAATTATTTCATGACACTTACTCTCCACACAAATGACCAACATCTTTAGAAGGTGCTGCTATATGTACATTCCGTGGGGTGTGGTAGAGTGGCGCTGTGGATACTTCTGTTGCCTCACAGCAAGAAGGGACCACGAGCCCCGGGAGAGGTTGTCTAGGAAATTTCTAAAGCTAAATTGTCGTTTAACAGAGTTTATTAAAGAGATAAGTTGTCAGAAGAGATTTAAAGTGTGCCACCAAAGAGGACAGCCTAAATTTAGGGACAGGCAGCAGTCTAGCATCAAAGGCCAGAATCAGAATTTATAATGAATACGCTTATTGACAGGGAGCCAATGAAGTTATATTCATATTTACGAGTGGATGTGAGGATCCTGGCATTTTTATTGCAGTGGATATTGCAATGGAAGTTGCAGTGGATGGATTCTCTTGGTAGGAGGGCTGTAAATCAGTAAATTACAGTAGTCTGGGTGAGATGTATTAAAGGCAAGGACCAAAACCGGTTGTCTAAGGGAGAAGCATGCGGTGGAGACAAGAATTGGTTCGCCTAGATGGAAATAAGCAGACTTTGTAATAGAACAGATGTAGGGCTGAAAATGCCAAATTGTCATTGACTTGTGTGTGTATATACAAACCCGATTCCAAAAAAGGACATGTTAACCTATTCTTGTCCAAGGTAGGATTCTAGTTGCTCAACTGTCTTAGGTCTTTTTTGTTGTATCGTCCGTTTTATGATGCGCCAATTGTTTTCTATCTGGACTGAAGGCTGGCCAGTTCAGTACCCAGACCCATCTTCTATGCAGCCATAATGCTGTAATTGAGATTGTATGTGTTTTGCCATTGTCATGTTGAAAAATGCAAGGTCTTTCCTAAAAGAAACGTAGATGGGAGTATATATCTTGACCTTTCAGCATTGATGGTCTCCTTCAGGATGTGTAAGCTGCCCATGCCGCACACACTAATGCAACTCCATCAGAGATGCAGGCTTTTGAACTGAGCGCTGGTAACTACGTGTCCTTGATTTTCATAAAGAACTTAAAACTTTGATTCATCTGACCACAGAACAGTTTTCCACTTTGCCACAGTTCATTATAAATGAGCCTTGGCCCAAATTTTAATTTCTTTGGGCCCAAAGAAAACGTCTGTGCTTCTGGATCTTGTTTAGATACGGCTTCTTCTTTGAACTATAAAGTTTTAGCTGGCAACGGCGGATGGCACAGTGAATTGTGTTCACAGATAATGTTCTCTAGAATTATTCCTGAGCCAATTCTGTGATTTACAATACAGAAGCATGCCTGTATGTGATGCAGTGGTCTCTAAGGGCCTGAAGATCATGGGCACCCGGTATGGTTTTTCGGCCTTGACCCTTACACACAAAGATTCTTCCAAATTCACTGAATCTTTTGTTGATATTATGCACTATAGTTTATGATATGTTCAAAATCAATTTTACACTGTCAAACTCTTATTTGATATTGCTCCAGTGCAGAATTAGTGGGATCGGTAATTTTCTTCCTATCTTTATTCTAAGAGCCACTGCCACTCCAAGATGCTCTTTTTATAACCAGTCATGTTAATGACCTTTTGCCAATTGACCTAATGTCTCACTTTCGACATGTTGTCTATGTTTTATTGTGAATACAGTATCAGTTTTTGAGATTTGTAAATTATTTACAGTTTGTACTTTGTCCCAACTTTTTTGGAATCAGATTTGTATATATAAAACTGTTTAAGATGTGAAATTTGTGTATGAGTATTACCTTGTTCCTGTCATTGAAATGGCCATTTATGCTGAAGGTAACATAATAATAATAATAATGATATAATGCATCTTAGAGACTCTTACACAATTTTGCTGGTGGTTTTTGACTGTCACGCTTTCTTATTTTTCAGCAAATATCTGCAGCCTTCATTATTTTTATTCTTATTAGAAAAGTGGTCAGTTATGGAGTATTCTGTGTTTTTTACTGATTACCATCATACTTTGGAAATGCAAATGATTCTGTGCTGACTTTATTAATGTAATTTATACAATGACACATCTCTAACTAGAGACTATTGTACATTACAGTAGAAATAAGTTAAAAATAAAGGAGAATGTATCCCAAAAAGTTAACTGATACTGAAAAAAGTATACAGGTTCATTTCAATAAATTAGAATATCATCAAAAAGTTACACAATCATGGGGTCAATCATTGACACACTCTACAAGAACATTATGCCACAAAAGTCATTCCTAAAGAAGCTGGCTGTTCACAGAGTGCTGTATCCAAGAATATTAATGTAAAGATTCACAAGGAGTGGACTGCCGCTAGAGCTTCAAGAGCCACCACACACAGTCGTATCCATAACATGGGCTACCAAGGACATTTCCGTCTCCAAAAAGCTTGTCGGTGGAGGGAATCGTGAAGTGCAGAAAAGATTCCTGGTGGATGGCTGCACTGACTTTGGTTTTGATATAGCACAGTGGATATAGCACAGTAGATGACATGACTCCCCAAACCATGATTGATTGTGGAAACTTCACACTAGACCTCAAGCAGCTTGGATTGTGTGACTCTACATTATTCCTCCTGACTCTGGGACCTTGATTTCCAAAATGAAATGCGAAATTTACTTTTCATCTGAAAACAACAGATTGGACCAATGAGCAACAGTCCAGTTAGTTTTCTTCTTGGCCCCGGTAAACGCTTCTGGCGTTGTCTCTTGGACGTGTGTTTTTCAGTTGGTCTTATATTCAAATTTTCTGAGATAATAATTTTGGGTTTTCATTGGCTATAAGACATAATCATCAACAGTAACAGAAATACAGAACAGAACACTAGAAATAGATCATTGTTCTTGTAATGAATATATATTTAATGTATGCATTTCACTCTTTGTAAAACTGTAGCTTTTTGATGATATTCTAATTTATTAAGATGCACCTGTATAGATGATCAACTAGTCTTTAGGACACTCAGTAAAACAAGTTACAATTCCGCCTCACAGCCAAAAAGGTCTTGGGTTTTGTTCCCATGTGGGCAGTCCTAGATCCCTCGTTGTGTAATTTGTATGTTCTCCCCGTGACGCATGGGTTGAGACGAGCTTTTGAAGATCTGTGGGATTATCACCATCTAAAAGAGCATTCGTGCAACAATCGAGAAGCATAATTGATGCATAATACTGTCTGTTCTATATTCCGGCTACATTCATTCATTTCTTATAGTTTAATCGCACAGTAAAACCTATCAATCACATGAAAACTAATTGGTTCATGACCTGCTCTGTGTGTCTGCTTTAGACGAGCGCACCTGAAGGAATGCTTTGAGACCCTCAAGAGAAATGTCCCCAACGTAGACGAGAAGAAGACCTCCAATCTAAGCGTGCTTCGGAGCGCCCTACGCTACATCCAGGTACGAGCCTAATTATAGGTGTTTTTATTTTCAAAAAAGACATTATATCGCATCAAAAAGCATTACATTTGATTCCAACAGGTTTTTAAAAATGTAAATATTTAGAAGAAAAATATATTTTCGCTCATATTCATCTAATCAATGAAGGCATTTGCCATAATGTCTTCTGATTCTCACATCATTAAATCTTTAATCTGTGGAAAGAGCACAACCCAGCCTGGATAGTTGGTAGAGCACATGCTTTCTAAACAAAAAATAACCAAATTATAGTTGAGCCCCTCAAACACATGTTCAATTCCTTGATGGCACAAATATCTAATCAGTATCTTATGGCTGCAACTTCGTGCATTTAAGCAAGTAGATGTGGTCAAGACAACATGCTAAGCATCAGAATTTGGAAGAAAGATGATTTAAGTGACCGTGGTTGTATAGACAAAAATGCCTTGTTGATGTAAGAGGTCAGAGGATAATTATGCAGATTGGTTCTAGATGAAAAAAATGCAGCATTGGCTCGATTCACCGCTTGTTACAATAATGAGTACCATTTCTGTTGAAAGTATGATAGGAAGAATTAAGGAAGTTCTAAAGGCAAGAGGTGGTCCAAACTTTTAATAGCAAGGCGTACTTAATTAATCGTCCAGTAAGTATATGTGACTCTGTGCCAACAGATTATCCACAGGCACAGAACTGGATTAAGGAAGTTGTAATATGTTGTGTTGTAAAAGTTAATATTTAAGGCTGTAGGTGGGTGGGAAGGTTATTCAGGGTCAGTCGGAGTGTTTTTGCTTCTGTAAAGCACCTGAAACGCCAGGGTTCAAGTTTTAGGTTTAGCAAAAAGAACTTGAGATTAAAGCAGAAATGAACATGAACTGGGAACTAATACGCTACTGTACAAAAGTCTTTTTTAAATTTATTTAGTATTAAATGTTTACTTTTGAAGAATTATACATTAATATTATAATGTTTATAATTCCAAATACAATGGTGCATCGATTAAATTTGTTCAAACAAATTTTCCCTATTTAAAATAAAGGAAATAGATTTAATCCATTCCAGCCCTCTGACAAGCCCTCGAAATATCCTAAATTATAAAAAAATAAGTTTTTAATTAAGAAAAATATTTATATACACAGATGAAGCATAAAAAATAAATAAAAGAAATGTATAAAAAAAACAGTAACAGTTTTACTGAGTGTCTTGGACAATCTCACACAACTGGAGAATCTGGAGTAAAATCCAGCAGCCTTGTCTTGACCAGCGCTACATGCCTAAATCCATGTGATTGGCTAATTAGATAATTGTGTTAACAATCAGTTAAATAGGTATACCTAATAAAGTATATCTTTTGCCTAAATGTGCGGAAGAATCATAATTACAAGAAGAAATGACGATGAATAGCAGTAAATTGCTTTTCAATAACCGTAATTATTGTATTTATAATTTTAGATTATGCAACATTCTGTAGGAAACATGCAGGGAAACAAGCTGTGCAGTGACACAGTTACATGGAATCCTCTTGTACCAACACCGAGCCTCCTATTTCCCTCCTCCTTCCTGCCAGGCCACGTGAGCCTCAAGCACATGGTGAGCGCGAGCACTCTAATGTCAGCAGCAGATCTAGACAGACTCCGCCCTTCAGTGCAACCCCGCCGGTTTCACTGAGAGCATTCCAGACTCTGTTGTGCTGCTGCACACTGCACATGCTCACTGGTGCATTGACTTAAATCTGCTGCCTCCTCGGGGAGAGTTAGACAATTTATAAAAAGACTGTATATTACACTGTATGATCTCTGAATTAGGAATGCTTGGCTGAAAGTTGGTCCAGGTTTATGATTAATTACAGTACACAGACACCAGGGAACAGACTCTGCAAGGTGTCAAACATTCCCTAAATTCAAGTCGACGCATACTCACTATAGCAGCTCTGTAGGTTCATCTTGCGCTTTCAATGTCTACATCTTGGACCAAACCACACACAAGTAGCCACTTTGTTACCTTCAGATGGATTTTAGTTGTTGATTTCTCCACTCCTGGTTTAACCTTTTATATCATGTCACAGGGAAAAGCACAATTGTTGCCGAAACACTGGCACCACACCTCCAGGCTTAAGTTCATGCCATTTACACATAGCTCATAAATATTGTCTTTTTGCTGGGCAGTGGTGAAATAAACACCTAATACAATATTATGGGTTTGTATGATGTTCCTTATTCAGTGATTATTTGGTGTAGTTCAAATATTCCAAGACATCTTGACATGCAATTCTATTGGCCAGCTGTGGATAGCGGGACATCCCAGATCACCTAATGTCAATCCCAGTGATACCAACAAAACCTTTAAAAACTTGAAAATCAGCAACCTACTGTTTTATTACTGAGATCAAAATTAGCCAATGATTCATATTTTGCAGATGCGTCTTTTGTCCTTGAAAAGCTTTGTTAAGGATGTGTCAGAAACAAGGGCAAACCCAGGGTATAGCGAAATAGAATAGAACTCAAGGGGATGGCCGAAATGACAGAAGAAAAAGACATATGGAAAAGGGCTCGGAATGGGCATCGACCAATCAGATTGGTCCTGCACTTATGGCCCCGCCTCCTTTTGTGTCACCACGTTGCACTCGTTCTCCGTTGCTAGGGAGACTGCGGTGGGATCCAGCTGTTGCCGTGGTGATATCACGTGGGACCCGGCGGATTTTGTCTGAGAAGACAAAAGGCAATAAGAGGTTAAATCTAACCTGGGATCAGTGAGCAGTGGGTGCTTTACATAATTTGGGACATTGAATAATGTGGAACACCTAAGATCTGTTATATTTAGTTTCTGCACGTGGAAAATGTTGTCAACAGCATTTTTACTTTAGGTTTAGCAGGTAATTGCAATCACATGACCTCATGCAGATGATGTCACAGAAAGGGGAGGGCATGTGTCAATCTGCAGTCATGTCATGCCATACAGAGTAATTCCCTCACAATGGTTGGATGCACGAATGAGTAAGCTTTTGTCAATGCCCTCTGTCTCATGTTTGTTGATAATAGTCTGTCTTTTGAAAATCCAGTTCATGTTTTAATGTTGTCATCCGGGTTATTCTCGGTCTTCCTCCACATGTTCCTCCACTTATTTCACACTCAATGCTCTTACGTTGGTGCCTCATCACATTACCGTGTCAACGTGGCTGGCTGGATTTTATGTGGTTTAGGGACTCCTTTTCCGTTCTGGCAATCTTGTTTAGGCTTGCTCAGTGGTCATCATCTTCCATCCATGAGAACCTCATTAACTTTTTTTTCACTCTATGTATACGTGAACATAAGCTTGCGATCACTTGACTCATCTCATGATTTTCATTTGAGTGTTGGAAAGTCACTAACTAAAGTCCTGGATCATATTTACACTCGACAATCTCTGGATTAGGAATTAATTTGATTAATGACTGTGTGCAAATGTTGGAGAACAAATGTCGTTGACCATCTCTTGTTTGTTCTCTTGTTTGCTACTTCGCTAGACACTTGTTTCTTGGATGAACCCGATGTGTGGATCAGACCAAGCAATATTGTCATAATATTGTTGTTAATTTCTTCCTGGCTAGGAACAAGATTCTTATAAATTCAGCAAAGATACTTCATAAACGTCTGTACAGTAAATATACACTCATTTCTCACTTTATTAGGTACACCTTGCTAGTAAAAGACCTTTTTTGCCTTCAGAACTACCTTAATTATTCGTGCTATACTTGGTTGTAGCAGGTGATTGAGTTGCTATTACCATTCTCTGACCTCTTAAGTCAACAAGAGATGGTTATGCATGAAAATTCCAGTAGATCAACAGTTTCTGGTTCGTACCAGACCAGCTTGTCTGTACCAACAACCATGCCAGGTTCAAAGTCACTTAAATCGCCCTTTTTCTCCATACTGTTGCTCGGTTTGTACTTCAGCAAGTTGTCTTGACCACCTCTACATTCCTAAATCTATTTTGTTGCAGCCATGTGATTGGTAGATTAGATATTTGTGTTAACAAGCAATTGAACCTAATAAAGTGGCCAGTGAGTGTACATGTTTAATATTTTTGGGCTGATTGCAGTTTAATCATGGTAGCATTTATAATAAAATATTACTGAGTACAGGCAGAAGTACTTCATAGATTTTAGAACTGATCCAAGCAGGGTCAAGTTTATCATAAGGTCAAAAACCTTTTTGAAATAGTTTTCATTATTTGGAAGCAAACAGGAAGCACCTCCCGCTCAGGTATGTCCTGCTGAGCCACTTATGCCTTATACAGCTCAGCGTGAATCACCTTCTTACTAAGATTATTAAAGATTATATAAACTCGATTCCAAAAAACGTGGGACAAAGTACAAACTGTAAATAAAAATGGAATGCAATAATTAAAAAAAATTAAAAACTGATATTGTATTTACAACAACATAGAACATAGACAACATATCAAATGTAGAAAGGGAGACATTTTGAAATTTTATGCCAAATATTGGCTCATTTGTAATTTTGTGACAGCAACACATCTCATAAAAGTTGGGACTGGACAATAAGGAAAGGTACAAAAAATTGCAACTCCTTAGGTCAATTGGCAATAGGTCATTAACGTGACTGGTTATAAAAAGAGCATCGTGGAGTGGCAGCGGCTCTCAGAAGTAAAGCTGGGAAGAGGATCACCAATACCCCCTAATTCTGCGATAACAAATAGTGGAGCGATATCAGAAAGGATTTCTTTGACAGTGTAAAATTGCGTAGAGTTTGAACATATTATCATCTACAGTGCATAATGTCATCAAAAGATGGATGAATCTCTGTGCGTAATGGTCAAGGCCAAAAAAACCATACTGGGTGCCCATGATCTTCAGGCCCTTAGAAGGCACTGCATCACATACAGGCATGCTTTTATATTGGCAATCATAAAATAGGCTCAGGTATATTTTCAGAGAACATTATACGTGAACACAATTCACTGTGCCATCCGTCGTTGCCAGCTAAAACTCTATATTTTAAAGAAGAAACCATATCTAAACAAGATCTAGAAGTGCAGACGTCTCTTTCTGGGCCAAGTTTTATTTGAAATGGACAAAGTGCAAAACTGTTCTGTGATCAGACAAATCAAAATTTGAAGTTCTTTATGGAAATCAGGGACGCCGTGTCATAAGGACGAAAGATAAGAAAGATGACCCAAGTTGTTATCAGTGCTCAGTTCAGAAGCCTGCCTCCCTGATGGTATTGGCTTGCATTAGTGCATGTGGCATGGGCAGCTTACACTTCTGGAAGGACACCATCAATGCTGTAAGGTATATCTAGGTTCTAGAGCAACATAAGCTCCCATCCAGATGCAGTTTCTTTTAGGGAAGATTATCACAATGCCAAACCACATACTGCATCAATTACAGCATCATGG
>JAOUQV010000018.1:11747856-11761642 GCA_028565295.1 Aspidoras spilotus | reverse complement strand
CATCCTCATTTGGGTGATGTAATCATATACATAATTTCATAATTAACAATAATATATAACATTCATCATAGTAATAAATCCCATTGAGAATCTATGGGCCATTCTCAAGAGAAAATGGGGGCCACTAGACCCAACAACAAAGAAGAGCTGACAGCAAGCATCAAAGAATCTGAATTTTTCCTAACTCCCTGGCAATCTCACAGGCTGACTGCCTCAATGCCACATCGCAACAAGACAGTGATTAAAGCGAAGGGATTAGCAAAAACTGAGAATTCATTTGATCATTCTACCCTTTCTGGATCTCAGCCAAATTCTTGAATCTTCACTTTTTGATAATCTGCCGAAGCCTACAGTCATTTCTTTTGCTGGTGCCACATATTATCCTTGCATAGTTACATAGTTTGGGCTGATTTATTTATAGTATTCAATTCTTTTGAAAAGTAAACAAATAAATACTTGAAATTGTTTAAATTCTGGGCCCTGCATCTATAATCAATGAAAGATTAACGTTTTAAATGGAATTATAGGAATTATTCAACTTTTCCATAATATACACATTTTTTGGACTGGGTCTGCAGAGGACCTATCTTCATGGTGTACTGCATCCTAACATGCAATGCGGTCTCACTGGCTCCGCCCGCTACACTGATGCCGGATAACGCAGTGGATAACGCACATGGTCACAACTCTTTTATACTTTTATAGCTTATTTATACAGTATGTTGTTCTTACCATAATGAGGCCAGTGGTTATGATCTCTGAGCATCCACAGCACTGTTCTCCAAAGCGTGCCCAGTAGTCTTTTTTGCAGAAGTACTGTCCATTTCTTTCATAGTTCCAGTGAGAGAGTGCAACGTTACACTCACAGCACCTTCAGTAAAAAAGTAAAAAAAAAATACAAGGAATCAACAGCAGCTTGGGCTCTAAGGATTTTATGTAGCGGTACATCATTAATAAAAACAAAATAACTTTTTGGATTACGCAAATAACTATAGGCTACTGTATAATACATTTCCACACTTCCCAAAAAAGACAAAACACTGAAATGATTTCCAGCAGCACGGTGGTGTGAGTAGTGCTGTGGCCTCACAGCAAGAATGACTCTGGTTTAATTCCCGGGTGGGATGACTCTGGAAATTTCTGTGTGGAGTTTGCATGTTCTCCCCGTGTTTGCGCAGGTTTTCTCTGGGTACTGAGTTTCCTCCTGCATTCCAAAGACATGCATGATAGGTTAATTGGTGTCTCTAAATTGCCTGTTAGTGTGTGAATGTGTGTGATTGTGTGTGTGTGTGCCCTATGATGGATTAGCGCTATCCACTGGGCCACTGTGTCACCCCATGTTTTATTTTAAACTTTAAAAATACAAGGACTTCCCCAAGCACCACCAAAATCAATGGAACATTTGTCAAATATATATATATTTATTAAATATTTGCTCAACTTGCAATGTGGTGGCAATATGGTGCAATGTGTAGTGGCTACTAGCTTTCACAGCCTAAGGAAATAACTGAGATTAACATGTAGAGCATGGTTTTGGGTTTGTGTGGTCTGGTGTGTGCATGTTACCCTCATATCCATATAGGTTTCCTCTCTGTTCTCTAGTCTCTAAAGTGTCCCTAATGTACAAGTGTGGTTGCCGTATTATAGAATGGTGGATTGGCTACAGTTGTTTCTGCCTTGAATGTTGTTCTGCAGGCTAGCCACCAGCTTCCCCATGACCCTGACCACGATTCAGTGGATGTGAGAGTGCTAACAGGTAATTTAGTTTTCCACAAAGTCATACCCGCATTAAATTGGCAGCTGTGGCCACACAAAATTATATAATAGAATATTTTACATATTCTGTAGGATGATCAGTGATCATTTGCTGAAACAGGACCAGGACATTTATCAACCTCTCTAACATCTGTTCAGGAAATCTCTCCACCCCATTTTTTTGCTGCCGCTCACTAGCAAAACAGAAAGTACCCCAGCATTACACAGAGCCTTTAGATAACACTTTAATGTTTCCATGTGCTTCCTCTCACAGTGGATTGAAAACAGATTGCAGCCTGTAAGTCTTTTTACGGAACTTACAAAGTTCAGTAAAGGATTGTGGTAGAATGCGACGCTGTTTCAACATTTAACATAATGTTTTTTAAATAATACTGAGAATGGCACGGTGGTATAGTGGGTGGGACGACCTGTGTTCATGCTGTTTTCTCCGGGGACTCTGATTTCTTCCTGCATTGCAAAGATATGCATGAAGGGTTGATTGGTGCCTCTAAAGTGGTCCTTAGTGTGTGAATGTGTGTGTAAGACCTATGAGTGGCACCCTGTCTGGGTTTGTTTCTGCCTTTGTGCATAGAGTAAGCAACGGTTGCCCCATGAACCCAATGTGAATTAAGCGGAAGAAATTAAATGAATAATTAAATTAATAATATGGTGGCGCAGTTGATAGTGCTGTGGCCTCACAGCAAGAAGATCCAGGGTTCAAAGGGATCTTTGTTGACTCAGGGCATGTTTGGTGCTGATATTTACTGAAGACTGTGTGTGCCGTATGAAGAACTTGTTTTGTTGTGAAGAAGTGTGTATCAGTTGCATTTTTGGAATAGTTGGTAAAGTGCGCTGCTAGAAAAACCAGGAGTGTAAATCCTGTACCCAGGATTTACACACACTGTCATTATTGCAGAGGAGAAAGTGTCCCCCCCTTTCCTATAAAATATTGTCCCAGTCTCAAGGTAACTACATCTACCTCAGAGTGACATCCCACTATTTTCTCTTTTATACATTTTTGAACTTACATATGAAACTAGTGCAACCGCACAAACACAGGGAGAACATACAAACTCTGCTCTCTCTGCTGTGAGGTGACTGCACCAGCGTGAGACCCTATTTCTGACTTGTTTGTGCCAATGTTTTTGATTCTCCTAAATGTTTCATTCAATCATTTATTCATTCATCTTCTTCCACTTAATCCACAATAACTTAATCCACTTAATAACGCCATTATAAATTAGACTTGCTGATACCTGCAGAAACCCTGGTTTGAAATCGTTTGACAGCTCTAGTTTAAAGGTCTTGTCCTATCTGTGTGGTGTTTTTGTATATAGAGCAGCAGAGACATTTTTTGAAGAAAGAAAGAGGTGGAGAAAATATAGTAGTACAATAATTACCGGATCTGAGTAATCTGAGTGATATGTCTGAACTACACAAACTACAGAAAGATGTTTAAGTAATAGTATAGGAGTAATAGTAATAAACTACAGGATGTGACACCATGCATTAAAAGTGTTAAACATTTCCTGTTAAGATCATCAATTTAAGCGTAAAATTAGCATTCAGAGTAGATCTCATCCCTCATTGGAATGATTTCAGACACATTTTGGCAGATCCTACCTTGTGTTGATTCTACTCATGTAACCCTCGTCCTGTTGAGACATGTGCTTCAGTAGTAGAGACCGGTTAGTCTGATCTCTCTCTCTTTCTCTTTCTCTCACTGTGTTGCTTTTTCTTTGTCTCTCTTGTTCACTCTACACAGTGGATGAGGAAGTCAAAAATGTCAGAGGGGGAGAAAACGGTAGCTTATTTACCCTTCTAAATAAGTGCGTTGTCTGTCACTCTTTACAACTCTGCACACCAGATGAGAAGTGTCACTCTATCTGTCCCTAATTTTAGTTTGTAGCAGTTAAAGAGGAGAGGTGTTACACCCCCACCTCATAGATGGTTTCCAACAGAGCGCAGGCGCATGTACAGACCCGCTGCTAAATCAGAAGAGTGTGTGGAGGAGGAGGAAAGAGACAGGAATTCCACTCCAGCTAGAACTTGCTTAACCTGCCATAAGGGGGCATTACATTCACATTCATATCACTCATCCATATATACGGTATCAATACATACAGTTTGGGGCAGTCGTAGGCTTGTGGTTATGGAACTAGCCTTGCAAACGGAAGATCTCTGGTTTGATTCCCAGTATTGGAAATTTACGGCTGAGGTGCCCTTGGACAAGGCACCCAACCCGCAATTGTTCCCTGGGAGCTATGCAGGCTGCTCCAGGCACGTGTGCTCACTTCAACGCACAGATCAAATCACTATTACTTCATATACATTCATTCATATTTTATACACGTTTAACCCTAGTTTTAGGGTCATGGGGAAGCCCGTCAAACCATCATGGGGCACACATGCACACACTATGAC
Source organism: Aspidoras spilotus (assembly GCA_028565295.1). Classification (NCBI taxonomy): domain Eukaryota; kingdom Metazoa; phylum Chordata; class Actinopteri; order Siluriformes; family Callichthyidae; genus Aspidoras; species Aspidoras spilotus. The sequence goes on along the minus strand of JAOUQV010000018.1, from coordinate 11,757,463 downwards.
ACACTAACGGGCAATTTAGAGACACCAATTAACAAATCATGCATGTCTTTCAAATGCGAGAGGAAACAGGAGTACCCTGAGAAAAACCACGCAAACACGGGAAGAACATGCACACAGAAATATTCCGAATTGTCCTGGGGCTCAAACCTTCTTGCTCCACTGCTCCACCGTGCTGCCTATACATTTATTATGCAGTGGCACCATGTCTAGTGTTGTTCATGCCTTTGCTTCCAGAGTTGACAGGTGGAAACTTGCTGGCCCAGAACTCAGTGTGAATTAAGTAGAAAAAAGTAAATGTTAGAATGGTGAGAAATAAGTATAGGTGCTTCTTTGTCTGTCTTTCCTATTGACCACCATCATCACCAAGTAATGTGACAGAGAAAGATGCGCAATGTTCAAAAATATGCTGTGGATCACATTATAATTGATAATGCTTTTAATTCACAATGCTGAATGATTTCCAAAATTACGTTTCCTTTCTTGATGAGTGGCAGTCGTAGCCATGTCAAATACGGCTGTGTGTGTGAGTTTTACTGCACGGATGGGTTTAAAGCAGAGGATCAGTTCCACTGTGTACAAGAACAGTGGAAAATACACTTTAACATCCTTTATTTGATAAGAATATATAAATACAGTAAAGTAATGCAAAGAGATTCCCATCATCAATCTAATGCCCATCATATACCCTAGTCCCAAATTCCCCAGAGTATTAATTACCTCAAATTTGTTCTTTGTGCTTTTTGATCATTTGTATTTTATTATATTTAACTTTTAAGACATGCATACTGGGTGAATTGTAGACGCTAAATTCTTCAGTCCTAAGCCTGAAATGGTGAAGGTTGCGTCAAGAAGGGCATCCGGCATAAAATATGTGCCAGTGACAATGTGAGTGACTCACTCTGGCGACCCTTAGTGGACAGAAAAATTTGATACAAATTCTAAAATCACACTGTGCAATGTCCATTCTTTAATATATTTTATTTTATATTTAATTAAAGACAAAAATGTATAAATGCATCACAGGGAAGAGATTTAAAGGATTATTTTTTATTAATGTGAAAATGTTAAAGAAAATAGGTAAACGATGCTGAAACCTGCGGGTAATAAAGATTCAGAGACTGAACCGTCATTCCCATTATCTCAGATTGCTCTTTTTTTAAATAATGATAATCACAAATGATAAAACTTCAAATAATAATAAAAACATCAAGAGAAAAATCACACAGTAATAAACTGGAACTTTGACATTCCTCATGTTAAATGTGTAACAAACAGTAAATCCATAATAGTTATAAGTTCATAAAGTGAAAAATAAGTGAAAAAGAACAAAAGAAAATTCAGATCAGAGCCTACGTAAGACTACTTTAAAATCCTGAGGTATCATGAACTTGTAATTCCTCAGTACCTTGATAATAAACTCCCTACAGCAGAAAGAACTGATTAGCACATCTGGATTTCAAGAAGATCATCATGCACCCATGAAGAGGGCTGTTGAATCTCAAGTTAATACAAACTATATAAAAAATGGCACCATCAAAAAAAAGATAAAAGCAAGTAATAAGTATGTAAGGAGGTGGTCGGGACCACGTAGCTTAATGACAAGGTGATATTTCTATCACAGTTTGTCTGATACAGTACATAGCAGCAACATTTCCCAAATACAGCATGGAAGTGAAAGGGACTGCCTGAAAGTAGGTGTGTAGTGAAAGAAATCTTGGTGTTTTGTGGTGATCTGAAACAGTTACATAACCAGACATAAATACATGAGGTGGCCTGGGGAATGACCATGACTATTTGGGGTGCACGGAAAATCTGCAGTTTAATATCTCTCTCTCTCTCTCACACACACACAAACACTAAGGGCCACTTTAGAGACACCAATTGTGGGGGAATCGTGGGGGGAAACCAGGGCACCTGAAGGTCAATGTCCCTCTGACATAATTAATAACAAAATAAGTCATACTTTATTGATCCCCACAGGGAAATACTTTCTCAGAATTTTACCAATCCTGGGTGAACTTAGCACTTTAGCCGTGACTTGCTTGGAGTGGGGATTGAACCGGTGACCATTTGGACCAAGACCTCTACCCTGTTAGCCCATGGCTTACCCATACTTGTTAATGTAGATAATTAATGCTAACCCTAACCCTAAACATTTGGATGGGTGAGCAAATATTTTGGAAATATACTGTATGTGTTTAATGGCGCTGTGTGAAACTTAGGGGAAATTTGATTACTTTCACTTAATTTTTCAGATGCAGATAATTAATGCTAACCTCACCTTAACCTCAGTAATGAAAAAGCAGTGTTTTAGCTATTTTAGTTCCGGACCAGCAACATATCCTCTCTAGTTAAAAAAAAAATCTGATATTCCTAACAAAGATATAAAACACACAACTACACTACAGTTAGTATTTATGAAGTTATCATGTTATTATGAAATAATATCTAATACTATTTTTTAGAATTTCCTGCGTTGAAGATCATCTGTTTGAACCCCACTCTAGCTAAGTCGTGGCTGAAGTGCTGTTGAGCAAGGCATCTAACCCTCACCTGCTTATTATTATTATTGTTATAATGTAATGACATGGTGAACCTGGTGAACACTAAAGTATTTCCTGTAATTATTCTGTGTAAACTAAAACTTGCTTTGAGATGCATGTGTAAGTGCACACTGGATACATCACTGAATTAAAGTTATATTGTAAATAAACTCAAATTTGAACACTGTTCTGTGTGAATATTTAGACTTTTCTCCCACCAGTAATACAAAAGTACATTCGAGAATATTACGCAGTAGCACCGCTTGGTCATGAGATCCTTTCTCCTTCTGGGGATCTCATTTCCTTTTTCTCACACAGTATTTGCCTTGGCATGCAGCGCCACCTGCAATTACAAATAAAAAAATAATTTACTTTGTTTAGGATCATATTTCATTTAAAATACAATCCCAAATCAGGATAAAGATGGGACGATATGAACAATGCAAATAAACAAATCTGGACAATGTTTTATTTACTCCGGCAGTGCTGGCACAAAGTAAATGTAATATTTCATTTACTTTTTATTGATTCCATAGGGAAATTCTTTATCTGCATTTGATCTATTCCAGGGGTGAACAGCTGGGGTACACGGAGAGCAGTTGGGGGTTGGATGCCATGCTCAACGGCACTTCAGCCATGGCTTGCCTAAAGTGAGGATTGAACTGGCAATCTTTTGCTCCCCAGCCATCTACCCTATTCATTTGGCCATGGTGGACCCCATATTGAAAAAAGGAGAGCGTGTACGTAGTCCCCTACTGTGCAATGGCTGAGCCTCACTTTGAGCAAACCACCTTTATGAGCATGGTATGAGCAATCGACAGTTGTATTTCTTTGCATGTGCAATTTAAGCAATTTGCACAGTAGTATATGAATGTAAAATGGCCACTATACTGTACCTCTGTAGCCTCCAGCACCTAGAGCACTTTGGATCGCTGCATATTTGGCTGCTTTAGCTATAACAACAAAAATATAATGAAAGAAAATAATTATAATTAGATTAAAACTTCCAATTCAATAAAGTATCTAGTATAGAGAAGCTTTACTGAAACCATCACATCTAAAATGACTGGTGCTTTATTCACTGGCAGTGCAAAAAACATTTACATGTACAGTACAGTAGTCCGTCTCTATTTCACAGTTCAAACTTGGCAGACTTGCTGTTCCGCCTTTTTTTTAGTATCAATGTAAACTGGTTATCAGAAAGAATGAATCTTTCAAAATGTCTTTGTCATTATTAAAGTCTTCTTTTGCGGTGGCTCTATATAATGATGTATCTTTCAAATGATTTTATATAGAAGAATGTATAATTTATATTGAAACATAGTATATTTAAGTAATATCTTTAAATGTTTAAATTCTAATGTTGTAAAGCAAAATCATATTTTGTAAAGTTACATAAACTAATTGTAATTCGATGTTCTATTAGGTTAAGGTCAGCACTCTGTGCAGACCAGTCAAGTTTGTGCACTAATGCACAGTCATGTTGGAAGATGAAGGTTCCAGCTCCAAACTGTGGCCTGTGGCCATGGAAGTGATTTGAACACCTGATTCCGATCATTTGTATGGGTAAGCAAATACTTTTGTAAATATAGTGTATAAATATAAACATTGTTGATAATACTATATTGTTTACTATAGCTACACTACATACTAAACTATAACATTTTCTTTGTGAGTGGAAACAGAAATGCCTACATTGTTGAGGTGTAAGTCGTGCACTTTCAGCTCCTCCTGGTCCCGCACCGCCATAACCTAATATAAAAGAAAATAAATGCATGCATTTTTTATTTACAATTTGGGCTATTGTCAATTACCACCAGCTAACTGTAGCACAAATTTGCCTGACACCAGATGGCCGCACCAGTGTCACCTCCTACTTTTCCACACATTTTAAGACAGGTGGTCAGTACAACTTGCTGAAGTACAAACCGAGCATCAGAATGGGGAAGAAACTGATTTTTTTACTTTGAATGTGGCATAGTTGTTGGTGCCAGAGAGGCTGGTCTGAATATTTCAGAAACTGCTGATTTTCTTGCACAACAATCTCTAGTGTTTACAGAGAATGGTCAGAAAAAGAGAAAAAATCCAGTGAGCAGCAGGTGTGTGGACAAAAGGGCAGAGCAAGGAATACAAAATACAATCTCTGATAAAAGTATGCCACAAAGAATTAAGGAATTTCTGAAGGCAAATATAGGTTCAACCTTTTACTAGCAAGGTGTACCTAATAAAGTGTGTTTGGGTATATAAGGACAGCAACTTCAAACCACACCCTGTGGTTCTCAAGTTTTTACATATGGTCTTCAACTCTGCTCAGAAATTTAACGGGTGCCCGTGTGCTGTCTCCAAGAACTTTACACTGCCTATGTAGAGCATATGTAGAGCAGAAAGCATCCTAAACCATCCTCCAGGACTAAAGCTATTTAAAGCCATCTGGCAAAAAGATGTATCACATCACTGACTAATAGACTAAAGAATAGTTTTTTTCTCTGTGCCATACAAGCTAGTTCACTCACATGATCAGGACTAGATGAGCTTATGTTCATCTCAGGTCAAATAGGTTTACATTCTATGTACTATGTGACTTTTATAGTTTTATACATTGTAATATTCTGTATAGTTACATCATATTAAATCTTACTTACAAACCCAATTCCAAAAAAGTTGGAACAAAGTACAAATTGTAAATAAAAACGGAATGCAATGACATGGAAATTTTAAGATTACATATTTTATTAAGAATAGAACATAGATGACATATCAAATATTCAGACTGAGAAAATGTATCAGTTAAAGAGAAAAATTAGTTAATTTTAGATTTCGTAATAACACATCTCAAAAAAGTTGGGACCAGGCCATGTTTACCACTGTGAGACATCCGCTTTTCAATTTACAACAGTCTGTAAACATGCTGGGACTGAGAAGACGAGAAGTTGCTCAAGTTGAGGGACAGAAATGTTAACCAATTCCTGTCTTATGTCGAATTGTAAGTTCTCAACTGTCTTTTTTTTGTATCGTCTGCTTTTATAATGCACCAAATGTTTTCTATATGTAAAAATTCAGTTCCCGGACCCTTCTTTTTGTTAATGTTAATGACCTATTGCCAACTGACCTAACGAGTTGCCACTATTTGTACCTTTAACTTTTCTAGCCTCTCATTTCTCCGTCACAACTTTTTTGAGATGTTTTGCTGTCACAAAATATAAAATAAGCCAATATTTGGCATAAAATTAAAAAAATGTCTTACTTCTAACATTTTATATGTTGTCTATGTTCGAATGTGAATATAATATTAGTTTTTGAGATTTGTTAATTATTCCCTTTTTTTTGTACTTTTTCCCAACTTTTTTGGAATCGGGTTTGATTTAATTATGTACATTTGCACACTACCTGCACAAGGGTCATCTCTGACTGTGCAGTAACACAATGTAATGTATAACTGCAATGTATAATGTATCTATTGTGCTTTATTTAATTTATAATGCACATTACATTTCAACATAGTGTTTTATGTTGCTTGTAGAAGTCTGGACACTGATAATCCAGTCCACTGACTGGCTCCACAATTCCTGCCATTATACATCTTTCAATGTTGTAATGTGTGAGCCTCATCACATGACCGTAATAACGTAACTTCCTGTTCCTTTTCTGTTCTGGCCATCTGGTGGACTTGCTTAGTGGTCATTATATTTGTCCATGAGATCCATGAGATTTGGATTTTGTTGGTGGTTATATTCATTATAAACGGCACTTGCTTCCTATATTTCTGTCCTCATAGTAAAATGATTCGGCTTGGTTCCACAGTGATAGTATTTTCTAAGCAGCAAGTCCCTAGAATTGTATTTTATTGGTTTAATATGATATTTTATTTTAGCTGGTATTGTATATTTACATGGTAATTTGCAGGAGTTCCAGTTACAGAAGTCGAATGTTATATTGGCCTCACAGCAAGAATATCCTGGGTTCGAGCCCAGAGTGGGGAAACTTGGAAAATTTATCAGTGGAGTTTGCACGTTCTCTGTACACACGGGTTTTCTCTGGATATTTCGGTTTCCTCCCGCATTTCAAAGGCATGCATGATATGTTTATTAGTGTCTCTAAATTGCTCATTAGTGTGTGATCATGTGTGTGCGCCCTATGACGGACTGACACCATGTCTAGTGTTGTTCCTGCACTTCAACCCAGAGTTGCTGGGTGAGCACTGGCTTTCCTGTGACCCTTTAATTATGATTAAGGGGGTATAGAAAATAATTGCATGAATGAATTAGAAATCTGGCCTACCTGGTTGGTAACCTTGACCTCCCAAGGCACCTGCACCGTACCCTGTAACCAAACAATACAAGCAACAGAGAAATTATTAATCATTGTCATTAATAAAAATTGATCTAAATATTTATCAATTGTTATTAGATTTGATGATTTCACAGCACCTGGTTTACCAGGCTTCCCAACTCTAGCTAACAGTCCAGCACCACCTGGGTAGATGTAACCTGAAAATAATAAAACATGTGATGGCTTATAAATACATTACAAGTGATGTTTTCACAGTTTTCCCAAATAACTCCTTAGTTCTTAGTGCTACATTACAGTATATCATGTACCACCACCAACTCCCTGGCCTCCAGGTCCTCCTCCTGTGCCTCCTAGCCCTCCACCTACACCACTGGGGCCTTCTCCTAAAGCCCCACCTGCACCTCCAAATCCTAGTCCTCCTGCTCCGCCCAAACTGCCAAACCCTACAAAAATAGGAACACGATACAGAGCATGTCATAATAATAAGAAAAAAAAGAATAAGGATATTTTATCTTAAAAGTGGTATTATGAATATTTTACTGAATTGTATTTTTAGTAGATCTAAATGTGGTCTAAATGTGAAAAATGCTCTTTACATCAAGTGTAAAATACAACACCTACGATTGTTTTGTTTTAGATTAAGACATAAATGAAGGCTTAAAAAACACTGTGCTATCTGGAAGTGATTATTTAAGAAATCTGGTGATGCTAAGATGCTAAACGTTAACTGATCATTAATTATGAAGTTAACATCAATATCTCGGTGTGAATGCTTTTTTTTTTAAGTAAATTTAACTACACTTTAATCAGATCTAAAAGAAATAACCTTCAATTTCGAATAACATTTCTGTTTGTCTGAAACTGATTTAGTAGTTATAATGTAAACTTTTTATAGTATTGATATGTGTAGTAATCATTTACTGTAGTCTTTGTAAGAATCAACACTGTTTCTAGCCCTAAAGCTATCATCAGCCTACCAGGTGGGCTAGAACTAGCAAGCACAAAATGGCCACCTAGCCAGGGAACAAAAATTCCAAGATTCTGCCTGGGTCATTACCAGAATACAACTTTCACCTTTTTGTGTGTGTTCCTGAGTCTCTGTGTGCATTTAGGCTTGTGTTGTTATCTGCTGCATTTTGAATTAGCTTAGCATTGATTTGGATACCGTGCCAGTCATGTCCTCTGTTTTTCCTCAGTGTTTAGCCTAGCTTAGATCTGTATATATTGCCACATTATTCACCTGCTTGTCTAGTATTGCTGTAATAAACTGTCTGAGTCTATGTGACAGTCGGGTAAGTGTCATAATCTGTGTAAGATGCATGTAAATGTGTCACACGTCAAACATACTGTATAAGGAACACCATGCTACCTTGAATTGTAAAGTTCCACTTTAATTCATCCACATTCAAATTCATACAGCAAATTGTTTCAGTTGTTTAAATATATTATTGACCACAGACAAAGTTGAATCACCATCACAATTGCATGGCTATTCAAACAAGCAGCACCTGATATGCCCGGTTTCCCAACTCTTAGTCCTGATCCGCCTGGGTAGCCCAAACCTACAAATAAATAGAGAGAACTCTTTTACTATAGATCTGACAATATCAAAAGGATGTTAACAGATTTTGGTTACACTGAATGATCCCTAGATTAGCAACACTTATCTAATAACATGTTGGTCCACTTTTTGATTATAGCATGCAGATCCCAGGGACCACATTCCACATTGTGGAAAATATTTTCATAACCTGACCCATGCCCACTGCAGCAGCACCCATGCACACTGATACTCGATATTTAACTAATATCAACGACATGTGTCTCAGTCGCTGTGTAAGCTTTGGCTGGATGTTTGTTGATGGCTCCTCCAGTCTTGGCATACATCCATAAAACAGCCCAAAACACTGGTACATTCCATTTAGCCTAATAACCACTTTACCGGGGCATAGTGCTGTTTACACAGTATTAGAGAAGAATGTAATATTTTTCAATGGACAATATATTTGAACTTGAATTGATGACAATAACTGGAAGATAATACTGAGTTCCTCTCCTGTCAACTTAAAACAAAAATCTGAGACAGTTGGCACAGATTGGCCAACAGATGCCTGGGAATGGATCAGGTGATATTTTCTGAAATATCCAAACAAGACGATATGTCACCATCAAACATACAATGTTGATTTTTTTTGCTCTCACATACCTCCTCCTTGACCACCCAGACCACCTCCAACTGCACCAGGCACTCCCACAGTGCTTCCTTGACCTCCACCAACTCCTCCTAAACCAGCACCAACACCTCCAGGAACTCCTCCAGGTCTGCCTGGGCCTCCTAATCCACTCAGTGCTCCAGTTCCCCAGTAGCCTGCTGGTTTAAAAAAATAAAATCTTTGCTTGCCTTACTATTTTGATATAAAAATATACTGTAAATGCTAGTGACATACCTTTACCTGGCTTTCCCATTCCCGGGCCATATCCAGGACCTGTAAAATAGGTCTATTCTTATTGGCTGAATGAGAGATTACACTCAATACACAACGTACACTGGATTTTAGGACATGGCATTTTATTTAAATATTTAATATCTACTGACGGGACTTTAGCAATTCCATGTTTACCACCAGAGGGAGCCACTGGCAATGCTAAACCACCTAAAACGGCGACACTTCTGGACTTAGACTCCAAAAATACATAATCACATTCACCTGAATACTGTTTATTATCTTTACCTGTTCCTTGTTTAATTTTAGGCAATGATTGTGTAATAAGTT
>JAOUQV010000018.1:11707350-11717549 GCA_028565295.1 Aspidoras spilotus | reverse complement strand
GGTGTTTCCGTTTCATTGTCTAACCCCTGTGTGTATATATATGTTTGTGTGTATGTAAATAGAAATTAAATGTATGAGGTATAAATAACAACATAAAAGACGTTTCTCTGCCACTTCACAACAGAAGGCAGTTTTTATCAGCTATGGGTAAACGTAGTGTCTTGATCCAAGAGGGGTGGGTCAGATTATGAGGAAAAATAGCAGAGCTGCTTCAGTGGGCATGGATGGATAATATGCATATGGTGGATTTTTGTGAGTGGAGTCTGTTTGCGACATCTGTGAGATATATTTAATCAAAACATTTAACCAACTGTGTGTTAAAGAATCCAGTGATCTTTCAGTGAAAGAGCTGTAGTGAGTAGATGTGGACATTGTGTGCAATAAAGCTACGTACTGTATAGTGAAGTGGTTATTTAAACTAGGCAAACTTCTGTAATCATCTAGAGCTGAAACTGATCCACAGGGAGATTCCTCCAGGATACGCCTGTCCTTTTGACATTTGGAGAAAGGGCCCCGATGTGCAGCGTGTTGCTTTTCTGGTCTGTGAAGCCCTGACTGGAATGCACTGTAGGGAAGAAGAGATGGGGAAAGTAGGGGGAGGAAATACAGATGCCCTCTTGGCCTTTCCAAGGTTCAGTTAATGCTACAGTTAGTACAGTTGAAGTAGAAGGTGGACATTTGACCTTTTAGTACTTCATAATTTCTTTAAGCTGAGTTCATAAATTCTGAGCTTTTCAATACTTTGGGATAGAAATCTGGATGAAATTGTGTTCTTAGGCTTATATGAGGATGTCTATAAAAATAGTTTTCCATGTTTCTCATCACTAGTGTTTTCTGAGTCTAATGTTGGATAACAACAAACTTGTTGGGTATAAGTATTGGCAGTTAGTTCATGTCGGTCTCTTTCGTTTTTTTTATTAATTGCCCAACCCTACACCTGTAGGTTCATAGACACTGTGTCTGTGTGGACACACCGGTTAAGTTGCATGATGATGATTGGAAAATGGAAAGTCTGTTGAACATTTTCAGAGACTGAATTTTCTTCTTTTGAATCCTTATATAGACATTTAGTGATGTGAAGTCATGGATGGCAATGGGCATTTTGGCGATGGTCGAGTTAACAAAAATATGGAAAAAGAAATCATTTGGCCCAATCATGCTACGACTGATAAGTCTTGTTTGGCCAGTAGCCACATACGGATGTGAAGCCTGGACACTGTAGAAAGATGAAAAACATATTCTGGCTTTGGAGAACAAGTGCGTCCGGAAGTTGTTGAGGATCTCATGGACAAATATTATGACCAATAAGAAAATCTACTAGATGGCCAGAACAAAAAGGAGTTCCTGAGATAGTTGGCATTGAAGAAAGCTGACTCATATGCACAGCTATCCATCACGACACAATGACGGCGTGTATATGATGTGTCTTTCGATATGCAGAAGCTGTTTAACAAATGAAAAGCTATTCATTGCATCAGTTAGGGTTAAATAAGGGTTAAAAAACATAATCACCTATGCAGTAATTATCCAATGGGAAGCTCCTATCTCTTTGTTTAGTTAAATCCAGACTGTGACCTTTTTTTGGCCATGCAGTGCATTTTAAAATGGTCAGTGGACTGACCACATCAAATTCAGTAGAAATTGTGTTCAAGATGTTTATTTATTTATGAATTTCTCATTAATGAGTTTTTAAGATTAATGAGTGATTGAAGATTTCTAAATATTGTTTAAATGGCTTTTGCTGCAAAAAAAGTTGAGACAGCCAAATACTCCAAGTATAATTCCCCAAGTAAAAGCATGCCAAATGTTTCTTTAGTTTTTTTCAGTTTATTAAACCTTTCTGCATTTTATAGTGTTTATTTTGTGTAAATGTGCATCAAAATGGCTCTCTTGGTGCTGGCTGAATGCCAGTGTAATGATTGGCAATTTGTCTAGACAAAGAGGTTCCTGCGGACATCCAAGTTACCAATTTGTAGTTCAATTTTGTAAAATTAATTATGATGCTACAGTATGTATGAAACTTGTCTTCATCTACATAACTGTGTACTTCATTTCTTTCTTTAGACCAAAGCATCACAGGAAGAGATTAATGCCTTTAGAGCCTCCCTGTCTAAACTGGGTGACATCTACATTAACGATGCCTTCGGAACAGCCCACAGAGCCCACAGGTAGACCCGATGGAATCCTTTACCCTTTTCTGTACTGCGTCACACACTTGTAGGTATTATAGCTTGAGAATCTGTGTAACAATACATCATGGTGGTTGTAATGTTTTCAGCTCTATGGTTGGAGTAGATCTGCCCCAGAAAGCTGCTGGCTTCCTGATGAAGAAGGAGCTGGACTACTTTGCTATGGCTTTGGAGAAGCCACAAAGACCATTCCTGGCCATCCTTGGGGGGTGAGGGGGTTTAATACACACACACATGCACACACTAGAATTCTTTTTATTATTTTGAATGATTTATTATTTATATACACTGTATGATCATTGGATTAAGAACACATAGCAGATAGCAGATCACTGATGAAGTGTTGCAGTTGTTGGTGACATCATAATCTGCCCTCATTTAAGGTTTTGACGGTCTACTGTACAGCAGAGGGCAACATTTATCATCTGTGGGTTTTACATATGCGATTTACCAAAATTATTTCTATTTGCTAGCTGCCAGAATATTGAGAGTTTTTTAAAAGCCATTTTTTATTACTGTCTTTGAAGTAAAAAGTTTAAAAACACTAAGATTACTATTCCTTTTAAACAATTTGGAATAGCCCATATGATAATGTCCTGTCTTTGAACGATTCTGATCGGGTTCTGAGTTAAACACACCTGAAACACACTGCTTCTTTTCTGTAAATGGGAAAAGTCAAAAGAAATCAGCCAAGATATCATGAAGAGTATTGTGGATGAGTCTTGCTCATCCTTGGGTGAAATTTCCAGATGCCTGAAGGTGCCTTGTTCATCTTTACAAACAATTACACGCAAGTACAAACAAGATGGGGAAAGTTCAGTCATCATACCACTTGAGAAGGACACAGGTTTTGTGTCCCAGAGATGAACATGCTTTGGTCCGATACATATCAACCCAAGAACAAAAGCAAAATGCCTTGAGAAGATGCTGGCTGAAGCTGGAAAGAGTATGACATTATCAACAGTGAATTAATAATAGGTTTTAAGCGCCTTAAACATTACCCAAGGTCTCTTTACAATGAAAGAGGAAAAAAAAACAGCAGTAAAGCAGAAAGTAGCGAGCAGGCCTGCAGCAATAAGGGCAAAGTCGAGCACCAGGTTGGTAAATTTTCCAAGGCTACGCGTGGAAGCAAATCAAACCGGCGGAAAATCATACCCCAAGACAAATCATGTCAAGAGCCGACACCGGTACACTTTATTCTGATCACAAAGTAAAGTGTTGGTACACATTAGGGATGAGTGAGTACACCACTATCTGTATCTGTTCAACTATCTAAAATTATCTGTATCTATACTTATAGTGGGCTTGGTCTAAACCTGAATCGAGCGTGGTTTAACCGGATGTGGGCGGGGAATAAATCTGTACGTTATTTTAATATCTGAAATTAATATGGATTGATCAGAAGTTGCTATGTGTCGTTTATTTAAAAACTATTAACAGAACAGCCTTAAAATTGAGAACGTGAAGATTTTTAAGTGCATAAATGAATACAACGTGCATGAACAAGACTTGTCATACACAACATGCAGCCATATACAATAAAACTAAGTATATAGGCTAAGGCTACGTTTTTTTTTTTTAGCTATATGTGTGTAAGTCCTTTTTTAATGACCTGTGTGAACTTGTTTTCATGCATACATCCAGTGATGGGGAAACGGAAAACCGCGTTCAGTACGAGCAAAGTTTTCCAACTGACTGTGTATCACCAGCCAAACTAATGAAAAGCAGACGTTAAAAAAAAAGGAGTGGAGGCAGTCACCGATGCGACACAAGCTGTTATCAGCTATGTCTTTTCAAATGCACTGCGTACATTACGAAACTCGTTCAACTAAGACATGTCTGTAGGGAGGAGCAGGCGCTCTGTTTGACTGGCCAATCACAGATCGTGAAGTCGGTCAGTTACCCAAAATTGAAGATTTTTACTTGTATCATGCTCGTACTTGTCAAAAATGCTTTATCGGACCATCCCTGGTACACATGTCATCTATTCACCATTGCTTAGAGACATTACTCCAAAAGAAACATAAAAAAGCCAGATTAATTTTTGCAAATGCACACAGGGACAAAGACCTTCACATGTGACGAAACTAAATTTTAACTATTTAATAATGACTATCGTTACATTTGGATAAAAAGGGGGGGACGCTTGTAAACCTGAGATCATCCCACCCCGTGTTTTACAGTTAGGGTTGTTTTTGCTGCAGGAGTGACTGGTGCCCTTCACAAAATGGCATCATGATGAAAGAACATATGTAGAAATACTTTAGCAACATCATCACAGACATCAGCCGGAAAGAAAGCCTTAAAAAATTGCTGGTTACACCAGTTCTGTCAGTAACTGTGGAAAAGGCTTGTGGAAGGATAGCCAAAATGTTTGACCCAGGTTATACAGTTTAAGGGCAATAAATCAAATACTAATAAAATGCATTAAAAATTCTCTCTCATTATTCTGGGAGTTGGCAGTTAGCAAAATTTTGGTAATCCTAAATGGCCAAAGACAGAAAGAGTTTTGATTTCATGTCAGACAGTAAGAAAATATGCATATATCTTTTTATATAACGTATGTAAACTTCTGGTTTTGTATAAGTGACTGATGGTGAATATATAAAGATGACCTTGTTAAGTCTTATGCAATATACAGCACTGTTTGGATTGTGTAGTAAATCGACAGATCTCGTATCAGAGTTGCTGTAGGGAATGCGATGTGCTTTGGAACAGGGTCAGAATGTTAAATTGTGCAATAGATGCACAAGTTCTTACTAGAATGTTGCAAAGCAAAGATAAAAGTACTGCATTTCTGCAAAACATCCATCAGTTTCTGATAGGATTCATGCAGATTAAAAAATCTGCAAGGAAATGTGCAACTGTTTAAATTCAAGTATACAGTGCTGTTGCCTCACTGCAAGCAGGACCCTGGCGAGTTGGATCCCCGGGTGGGCAGACCTGGGAAGTTTCAAAGTTTGCGTGTTCTGTGCATGTTTACTACATTGGGTGCCTGGGATTTTCCAAAACAGTCCAAATACATGCATCCGTATTGGGTGATTTGGAAATGCCAAATTGTGTAAATTGCATAACTTTGTGTTCGTATCTAACCTTGTTCTCCTCATCGAGGCTGAAAGTGACAAAACAATAAATCCTCCAGGAGCTGCAGGTGTTTTATAAATTACAGAATAACCTAAAATGAACTAGTACTAATACAAATGCCTACCAAATGATGCACTGCGCCGTACAGAACAGTGCAAAGCTATGCAAGCATTGCATATAGGGTCAATTAAGTAGTGTTAACCAGTAAATATCCAGTTTAAGAATAAAACGCAGTTTGCAAAAAGGTAATGATTGAATGTAACCATGTGGCCATTTCGCATTCATTTCATTCATTATCTTATAAGTAATCCACACAGGGTCGCGAGTATAGTACTGATTCAGAATGTTCGGTATCGATATGTATGTATATATCGATATTTTTGACAACACTAATACACAAGTGCTATTGTTGCACCTCCAACTATCCACGGTGGATCATTTAAACACAGCTGGTAAATGCTGTCTTCTGCTTTCCAGTAGACAGATTAACACCTAAAACGAGAGCTAATTGTGATCCTACCACTTATAGGGGTACGTTGAGTAATCATAAGTTATCGTATGTTGTATTCGATTATTGGCAAAATGAATGAATGTATGTGGTTCTTGTGATCATTGAAGGGCCAAAGTCAAAGATAAGATCCAGCTGATCAACAATATGCTGGACAAGGTGGACGAGATGATCATTGGTGGCGGCATGGCTTTCACCTTCCTCAAGGTCCTCAAGAACATGGAGGTGAGAGATGCTAAGTGGTCTTTGGGTTTATGGTATGTGGTATAAGTTGTTAGTGATACACAGTATTGTTCTGGACAGTTCCTCAGTTACATTTTCAGGAAAAATATTTGGGATTACTTGTATTTCTGCATACATTTTCTTGTTTGTATTGAACCCTAATTTTGTAAAATAGGTTTATTTAAGTTTGAATAGGCTTAACCTTTAAATACAAGGATGGGTCATGCCAATGTGCCAAAATTCACGAGAGAATTGTCTGTCACTTTCAAATCAGTGTTTCTTGGTGGACACCTAGGAATATTTTTATTAGACCTGTAATTGTTACTTCCACCACTCCCAGCTACAGCCTTTCTCAAGTGCACATCAGGTGAATAAGGCACATCTGTAGGTTTGATTGTCAGCATTGCTTAAAATTAGTTTGATATCCTTGTTTACCTGTAAAAGTTATTTTCCGTGTATTATAACAGATCGGCACCTCCTTGTTTGATGAGGAAGGATCCAAAATTGTCAATGACCTGATGGCTAAAGCTGAGAAGAATGGAGTCAAGATCACCCTTCCTGTCGACTTTGTCACTGCAGACAAGTTTGACGAGAAAGCCACAACTGGAACAGCTGCAGTGGCTGATGGCATTCCAGCTGGATGGATGGCAAGTTATCTACAGTAGAAGTTCTGCACCAGTCGGTTTTGTCCTGAATTTGAATTTTGACAGAAATTTATTTGTCCATCGTCAGGGCCTGGACTGTGGACCTGAGAGCTCCAAGCTATTTTCTGAGGCAGTAGGCAGAGCTAAGCAGATCGTATGGAATGGACCCGTCGGTGTATTTGAGTGGGATAACTTTGCCAAAGGAACCAAGAACCTGATGGACAAAGTTGTGGAGGTGACCAAAAGTGGTTGCGTCACCATCATTGGTAAGTGACTTTAGGTTTGTCAAGTTGATATACATTTCATGCAGTGTCCTCTTTTTTAGCTGAAATTTACTAGTTGGGTTAATAGATGCACAAGATGCACTACTATCAGCACCGGGTATTCAACAGTTATGTGTCACATTTTCATTCATTTAATTGTTTTCTTTCGCTTAATACACAAGAGGTTACATTGTCCACCCCGCAACTCTGGGCGCAAGGGCAAGAACAACCCTAGATAAGGCGCCAATCTATCATAGGTAAAAATGCACTTTAGAGACAACAAGGCTACTTTAGAGACACAAATTAACCTAGCATGCATGACATTGGGATGCGGGAGGAAACCGGAGTACCCGAAAAAACCTGTGGGAACACAGGAAATTTGTGGTACATTTAGTGTAAATGGAGCTAAATTGCATGTTCCAAAATGCCCAAAGCATTAGTACTAAGTAGGATGCAATTTTTTGCATCGCTGTGATTTTATTACTATAATAAGAATGAACCTGTATGGAAGCATTTTAGAAGATCATTTAAACTGGAATTCAGGCTTCATCCATCGTAACTGGCCACAGTATTTTTTCTAACCACTAGGTGGTAGATTCTCGTTCTTTTTAAAAGTTCCTCTCTTCTGTGCTATTAATAACATAATGACTTCGGTCCTTTAATTTTTCCTGTTATTTCACTCCAAATTAATCCAACCTAATACTCTTAGGTGGTGGAGACACGGCGACCTGCTGCGCCAAGTGGGATACCGAGGACAAAGTGAGCCATGTGAGTACAGGAGGCGGAGCAAGTCTGGAACTTTTGGAGGGTGAGTATGACATCACTTCCCTTTTTGCATTACCACACACTCGCCTGCAAAGAGGTGAATGCAACACGTTTTGTGAATCCTGCCAAAGCCCATGCACAATTAAGTACTTACTATTATACTGCAACAAAAATGAATAAATAATTTACCAAAACTACATTGCAATTTTTACACGAATGAAAGTTAAACGCTAATCAAAGTAGAAGAATAAAAGCACATATTTTACCACTGCATAAGTTTCACTGATGAAGCATCTTTTCCAGGAAAATGCTACATACTAGCATTAAAGCCCCAGCAACCTACTTTGTTTGCATTATAATCACTTTGGGCTCTCCTGGGCTGCCATATTTATTTGATCCTTAGTATTTCACATATTTTATATCCTATTATATGCCAAAAAATTTACCCGATGTGGTGTAAAAGTCTTGTTTTATTTCACTCTACAGATTTCCATTTTTGGAAATTTCTATAATAATTTAACCTACAATTTTCATCCTTTTCCTTATAAAAGCTAGTATACTTTTTAATGATTTCTTGTTTTTACTGCAATATCACGGGTAACTCGGGGAAAGATGCTAGCGCCACTAAACCCGATGGCTTTTAATTTGCACCTAAAAATGTTTCTTTTTACTGCAACCTTATTGTAGGTTTTACATCTTTACAAATACTTAAAAATGACTTTCATACTTTCATCAAATGCGTAGAACAACTTAACATTCTTTACATTTCTGTAATAAAACTGTTTAGGGATGCAACGATACCATTTTTCCTCTTCAGATATGATACAGATACTGAGTACTGATACGATACCAAATATATATTACAACTACAACCAATTGTACAAGAACCAATAAATCCTGATATTAATGGCATTCAACAATAATTAAAATCTATTTAATTTACATTTTAGTAACTAAAGTAACATTTCAACTCTTTCTGCAATAATCAGTAACTTCTACCAGGTGTCGGTATTATCTAGGTCAAGTTCGTAACAGTATCTGTGTTTTTAAATATGTTAAAATAATTTCAAAGCAAACTCTGGCAAATGAGGTAAAAATTGCATCTTAAAACTAAAACACCCGTTATTACGCTTACAATAAAAGGAAAGTCAAAAGTTTTTGGTCTTTTCTGATATTGCTCTTATTTTTACAATTTGAAATAATACTGCTTTTAAAAACTCTTTGCCATTCTGTATAAAACTTATTTTTGCATCATCCACAGGAAAAGTGCTTCCCGGTGTAGAAGCCCTCAGCAATGTTTAAAAACCCAGGACTTTGTTCTCCAGAAGATTCTTTTGCTGCGCACTGATTTCTCACCGGCTTTTAGGAGTAGATTTGTCTCAGCTCCTGAAATGTTGCCGTGTTTGTGTCAGTAACTGTATTCAGTCTATAAAGATGTGAATGTGGTGCACAATGTAACCATAGAGTATTTATTCGGCACTTCCTAACCCATGCTTAATACTGTATGTGGAACTGTGGACACTTTATATGTTGCACTTCTCTTGCTGATCCTAGAGCTTATAAAATAAATGTTGAGAAAAACTTTAATGGCGCCTTTATTGGATTATAAATAAAAGACTATGAAAGATTATCGATTCCTTTTTTCCCCCCCACAGTGGTGCATATGATCGTGCTGTCTCCTCAGAGCAAGAAGGACACGGGACAATCCCCGGGTGGAAAGACAATAGGTGATAGATGGATGGGTGGATAAATGAACATTATACTAAACATGAAGCTTTTTTCAGTTTTCCATGTTTAACTGGTGTCACAAATCATAAATTAACACGTGATCTTAATATAAATATGTTTAAATGCCAAGCAGTTATCAAATCATCCCGGAAATGAGTGTAGTAAATGAAATATCCCATACTCCCAAGTCTTACCATGGAATGTAATGACGAAGAATAAGAATAATCTTTATGTCTACAGAACCTTCCATAATCTGAACGATCACTGGATTATGAACACATGTCTAATAACAGGTTGGTAAATGTTTTTGGTAGTTTTCAACATGCAGACCTTGGATAACAGACTCTCTATAGTGAACATCGCCATACTCAAGTCAACCCATGTCTGCTTGCAGAATGTCTTGTTCACCTTGCTATTTTGATGCTCACCCGTCAGATTAACTATGTCATTGGCTGCTGTGTGACCTTCAGCTGGATGTTTGATGATGCTTTCTCCACTTTGTGTGCCCCTATAATGTCAAAGTGAGCTTTATTGTCAATCAAACCATGCAGCAGTGTTACACAAAAGACTGAAATTGCATGTCTCCAAACTCCAATGTACAGTAAGAGGCTATAAATGGTACATGAAACATCACTGGACATAAAGTACAAATTAAATGTCAGACAAATATCAGTAACAGGACAACAATCAACACAACCTATAGACAACAAATTGGGTAGACAGTTCTAACACAATGAATCTTAGGTAGTCAGTTGAGGTATTATTACTGCAGTGCAAATAGTACCAGTACAACAAC
>JAOUQV010000018.1:11641860-11665191 GCA_028565295.1 Aspidoras spilotus | reverse complement strand
ACCCTGATAATTGAACCTTCACACTCTACTCTTACTGGTGCAATGTGCAATTAATGAAGATTGGCCACCAGGCTTGTCCAATTCAGCCATTAAACCTCCCACACTAAAATGACAGGTGTTTCAGTTTCATTGTCCAACCCGTGTAGATTTATGACTTGTGTATTGATGTATTACTTATGTATAAATGGATGTATGACTTGTGTTTAGATGTATGACTTGTGAATAGATAGATGTATGACTTGTGTATTGATGTTTTACTTATGTATAAGTAGACATGTGGCTTGTGTATAGATGTATGATTTGTGTTCAGATGTATGACTTGTTTATAAATAGACATGTGGCTTGTGTATAGATGTATGACTTGTGTATAAATAGGTGTGTGTGTGTGTGTGTGTATGTATGTATATGTATATAGTCATATATGTTATATATATATATGTTATATATACAAGTCGTGTGTATATATATACACGACTTGTGTATAAGATGTAATACTTGTGTTCCTGTTATTAACCTGGCCATCAATGCCGAAGATGACGTTTATCGATCAATAAACAAACAAACCCACAGTCCAAAGACCTGCGCGCTATGTGCATTGCAAATGCTAAATCTTTTGTTGACTTGTGTATATATTACTTTTTATCAGTATAAGTATGTATCAGTATGTCCTTGTTACTGTAATTAAAATAATCTCTTCCTAACGACAATTTTTGTATTTATTTTTTGTATTTTTTTTATGAATTTGCCCAAAAATAAACGTTTGCCAAATTTTACCTCACAAAACTAATAGCAAAAGTCTACTCCTAAACAGAGGAAACCTATTTAAATTCAGTTTTTTCTTAGGATCTTAAACATTCCAGGCTTTTTGTGTAGCAGGTTATTTTGTCTTTCAGACTTTCCTTGCCACAGAGAGTCGCCACAGAGAGTCACTTGCATTGTCGATCTGGTACATGTTTATGCCGAAGGGCTTCCTGACACAACCTTCATCCTTATGGGTATAGGACCAGACAAATTAGCACCAATTCACCTAGCATGCCTGTCTTTGGATTGTAGGGGAAACCGGAGTACCAGGAGGAAACCCATGCTAACCCGGGGCGAACATGCAGACTCTACACAGAAATTTCCCCACCCGAGAATTGAACCCTTGTCTATCTTGCTGTGAAGCAGTTTTATTTCTGTCAGAAGATAGAGATTGTACCACTATGATGTGGTCACCAGGAGGGGCCTAGTTAAAGCATAATACCAACTTTAAACACTTATTTAAATTGCACATTTTTTAAATATATTGAACGAAAACATGCGGTCGTCACATGGTTTTTAGTTGTATATTTGTTTTCTTGCTCTCAGAAGATAAAGCTCGGGACACTATAACATCAATAGGTAGGTGATTTTACTGTAATTGCATCAGAAAGCATCTTCTGTAATTATGATCAGGATTTGATCATGGCGTCAATCTAAATAAAAAAAAAACTATCATTGAACACATTTAATGTGTGCAAACAGCCAATATTGCCAAGATCATAATTATTCTGGTTCAAACATGTTTGGATATCTGTAATGTTTATTTCTGTCAGGGGATAGAGCTTGTGCCACTTTGGGTGGCACAAGATGGGGGTGACATGGGCTGTGTCAGAAATGCCATACTTTCATAATAGTTAGTGTGCAAATCTAGTACATGGCGTAATGTAGCATGTCCGAATACCTAGTAGCGCATCAAGTAGTGTGTGACAAGTTCTTAGATATCGTGGGAGGGATTTTCTGGCTTGCATCCTGAGTATACATACTCGCTCCAGACTAGCACATAGTAGTCATATCATACGCCACTATAGATTTGTGATGGCTGGCTGCAAGGATGAATAAGCTTTCTTCACTGCCCTCTATCTTGTGTTGCTTGTGGTGCTCTGGCCCTAGTAATGCACTCTATGTTGTGATCAAGTAAAGTCAAATAAATTTTCTTGTTATTTCAGAAACATACAGTATGTACGGGACATGGTGAATCGGGACGGCGTTCCCCTGGAGTAGGTGCTACACAAAATGACATTCTAGACAAATCTACATAAATTGGATAAGGTGGACCGCAGGACAATACTGAGATATTGATTATTTTTTAAGGCATCTTTGCTTTACCGCACGTCCTTACACGCGACTTGAGATTTTTTTTTTCTCCGGATGAATACGAGAGTCAGTCAGTGTTGATTTTGACATGTTTGTACTCATCTACACATTAGATGTCGTGTAAACTAATTAGTACTTTGCCGGTAATCAAATATACCTCGATTGTAACCTGTACGGCCGCATTATTATCTGCTAACAAAAGGCAAGCAGCAGACGTTTACTTTTACCCACCTACGGTCTATTGTGTCAATCAGGGTAGTGCACCATAACAACCGTGTGTGTCTGTGTGTGTGTGTGTGTATACAGTATGTTTGTACTGTATTATACTGCGACGCCCTTTGAAATAAATTCCTCAAGGGTTGCAGTCAGTATGACATTGGTGGAGTCGGATTGACGGGTCGCTATTGGAGGAAGAGCGGAACGTTCCACCCTGGGTGTGCCAAACATCTGGTAATTATTAACAACCTTGGACAAACTTTGGCCAAACTGGTTAAACACTCTGCACCCATCTGCCGGTGCCAGCCCTGGGGTGTAGTTCTGAGGAAGCGTCGCAGGCCGAAGTTTCTGGTTATGAAGGGAGTTGTCTGTTTTTAGGCATCAGGACAGTTAGGGGCTGACTGTGTACTAGAGAGAACAGTTATTTTTAGGAACTGGGTGTCTGCCGCATGCTATCTCTGGGTGTGACTGACGTGGTGTTCTTCTTTAACAAGGCGCTGCTCTGCTCATCCACATGCCACACTCCAGCTGGTCTTCAGTCTCTATCTCGTCTCGATGGGTAATGAATAATGACGTTATCCTGAAATGGTGGAACCATGCTGATCGATTTCAAATCAAAGTTGTGTCAATTAGCAACGCAGCACAAAACGGACCGGTTTGTCCATAGAAAACATAATTAACTGCTTTGTTAGGATGCAAAAAAAAATAGGGACTCAAGTTTGACCAACAAAGTTTCAAGAAGAACGGTGTTAGATACTTTGAAACGTAAGAAGGAAACACTATGAACTCTTGGAAGTAATTTCCAATGTGTTCCGAAGTAACACAATAAGAATACTATCTTGCACCCTGGGCGCTCTGTCGGCTGCTCACCATGTGTGTTTACTTCACATGTGTGTGTATATATTTGATTTTCACTGCACAGATGGGTTAAATGTGGAGGACCAATCCGCAAGCATAGTGGCAAAGAGGTAAATTTCACTTTCTTTCACTTTTACTTGATGATAATAGCCGTGCTTTGGTCATGGATGTAATTAACCCATTAACCTACTAATCTTACCAATTAACCTATTATGCATGTCTTTGGAATGCGGGAGGAAACCTAAGTACCCAGAGAAAACTTGCGCGAACACTGATAAAACCTTCAAACTCCACATAGAAATGTTAGAGTCGCCCCACCTAGGACTTGAAAGTGATCCAATTTTGCCACTATGTTTGCACACAGCGGAATTTGTCCTCCGCATTTAACCCATCCGTGCAATAAAACACACATATACACACACACTGGTGAAGTGAGCACACGTGCCCAGAGCGGTGAGCGCCCTGCACAGCACCCGGGGAGAAACTGGGGGTTAGGTGCCTTGCCCAAAGGCACTTCAGCTTTCTTCAGAATATCTGGAAAAACAACATCAGCAACAGCAAGTTTCCAAAAAAGTTTGCCTGAATGGGTCTCCACTTGGTTTGTTATTGCCCCTTTGAAAAAATGTCATATAATGTCCCAATTATGAGATGATATGGCCGTTATAACAAATATCAAAATCTTTTCTGGAGTGTTGAATGAGTGGCCTGATGTTAAACAGCTGTTCTCATAAGGGCACTGCAATTCCAGCTGTTATAGAAATGACAGGGTTAGATATGTGCGCTTGTTCGGTTGCGCTATTGTTTCTATGGTAACTGCTCATCAGTGGGATGCTAATTTGTTTTATTAACTGCACAGAAGATGAGGAAGGAACGAGTGGTCAACTGCCAGTAGTTGTCAAGTATTTAGTTGCATGGACGTTATCTTATAGAGCATCTGGTCAGAGTTGACTCTGCTTCTCCCCGTAAATATTTGTGCTGACCGCTTTCTGGACATATTGAACAGCTTTGTTATGCTACACCTAAAAGAAGCAAGAGTGGCAGCCGAAATATCCAGAAGAACAGTGTCGGGCTCCTTAAGAGACGTAAAATTGCACAAATACTCTTATGTAGTTTTCTTATAAAACTACAGTTATCTGTGACACACATTTCATTGTCCGTGTCAGTATGGTGGGGTGATGACATGTGCTTGTGATGGTGTGTTGCACTGATGAGTCAACTTTCTCCTAATCCCTCTGTCTCGTGTTGCTTGTAGCAGTCTGTCTTCTGATAATCCAGTCCGTGTCGTGATGTTGTGCATCCAGGTTTTAACGTGTTGTCTGATTATTACACTTCTTCAATGTTGTCACATCAATTCATGTAGGTTGCAGGATTTGATGTGGTTCAGGATCTCTTTCAGTTCTGGCCATCTTGTAGACTCTCTCAGTGGTCATCATTTTCATCCAAAAGATCCTCAACAGCTTGCTGAGGCACTTGTTCTCAAAAGCCTGAGAGGTGTGCTATACCTTAACCCTATGTGGTGTTGCATGAATACGACCTAAACTTTGTAGAGCCATAAAGCTTTCGATTCTTGAACAGTGTTCCTTGAGAGTTTGACGTTAGTTCTTGATGGAAAATTAGAAAGAGGTAGAGGAATTCGAGGGGCTTCGATGTCTGTAAGTGTGGAGGCCCCCAAATGACCCACCCCCTTTTCCCCCCCAACCCCCTTGCTCCTTTCCCTAGTGTTGGAATGTTTATCGGGTGGGAAGTGGGGGTTTATACTACAGTGAGCAGAGGCTGTATAGAAACAGTGTGTGTGTATGGTGTGTGCATGCATTGCATGAGCGTGTACCAAGGTTCGATGGACTGGCGTTTGGAGGTGCCAGAAATACCCCTTCACACACATACACACACGCACGCACACACACTCACACACAACTGCTACACATCATTAAGCAGGGAAAGAATCTCGTCCCCATAGCAACCTCTGCAATTCTGCCAAACTGCGATGGAGGAGAGAAAAAAAGTGAACGGAGGGGGTGGGGTGTTCAGGGGTGCTCAAGGGTGGAGTGGGTGTGTCTGTGCATCTGTATGTGTGGGGGTATTGATGTTGAACGCAATAAGCTTCTCAGTTTTGCAGGCCATGGATGTGAAACCATACCCAAATGTGTGTGAAGACGAATAGTAACAATAGGAATAATAAATAATAAGAATAGGGATTAATATATGTTGGGAAATTTCGATGTTGGGTTTTACCCTTGTCCCTTGTGGGTTTCCTCTGGGTACTCTGGTTTTCCATTACAATTCAAAGTCATGCATACATTGGATGCATAATTGTCTGGTCATAAGCACGAAAGGGTAAGGGTTGTGCAGGAAGGGTGTCTGGCTTAAAACATGTGCCAGAATGACAATGCGAGCGACTTGATGTGGCGCCCCTGGTGGCAAAGAGAGAATAGATGGGGAAAATTACTAAGGAATAAATAGCAGGAAAAACAATAATGATAGCAAAATCATATGAATAAATACACAAAACTCTGAAAATAAACCGAACTATTACTGAATAAGGAACAGCCGGCTAAAATCGATAAAACTCTACAACTATGTTCCTGCCGTGTTTGCATGGGTTTCCTCTGGGTTCTCCGGTTTCCCCCCACAATCCAGAAACATGCATGCTAGGTGAATTGGAGACGCTTAAATTGTCCGGTCCTAAGCCCAAAAGAGTGAGGGTTGCGTCAAGTAGGGCATCAGGCGTTCCAGATCGTAATGCGAGTGACTCGTTTTGGCAACCCCTGGTGGCAAGGAAAAGCCAAAAGATGAAAAAGTGTGACAAGATTCATTTGCGACACAATAGAAAAAAATCATCTTTTTCTCTGTGAGAACCCTTAATGGTTTTAAGGTTCAATCGATTACTGGTTATGTCAAGGTACAGGATAGGGTAGAGGGCTGTGGACCAAGAGATCGCTGGTTCGATCCCTACTTTAGGCAGATCATGGCTGAAGACACTGCTTCCTGTGCGCCTCAATTTGGGCAGCACCCTGCTTCCTGGATTGGTTAAATGCAGAGAATAATTTCCTTATAGAGATCAATAAGATGTTTTTGGTTCAGATTAGTTCATCCTAACAGGAGTTAGACTACAATAGTCGGGACCTCTTTCGAGTGAATCTGCCTGTAATATAAACCATTAATAATGTGATTTTTCCAATGTTCTAATTTCAACTGCTAATTTCTTCATGTAATATGCCGTAAAAACAATTCGGCTTCCCCGAATCTGGGAAGTGTAACAGACAGATCTACTCAGGTATGCACTCTGGGAATAAGCCGTCTCTGGCCCTGTTCTGACATCATTAGTTCCTGCTCTCTTTCTCTCTCTCTCCATCTATTGCTGGCTCGCCCACTCCCTCCCTAGCTCACTCGCTTGCACTTTCAGTCTGCCGTTTGAGCTGCCTGAAGGGCGTGTGAAGAAGAAACTGATAACTCCAATCTTAACGACATCCTAACATTTAGAATTCTGTTCAATTTGATCAGTTTGTGGCTGATTATGTATCAGTAATTCTTTCCTCAAAGCTGATTTGTTCTTAGACATCATCTATAGTGTTTAAAAACTTTAAATACTCTTTACAAGCCTTGCATATCATGTGTGTGTGTGTGTGTGTTAGGGAAGGGACGATTGTGGGAAGTAGCAGCAGGGCTTTTGCGTCAGCAGGGTGTGGTGAGATAAGAGCTCTCTGCCTCTGCTGTGGTGACTCTGACAGCCATTTGGGAGACACTCCTAGATGTGTGTTTGTGTCTGGTGTGTGTTTGTACTACTGTTCTTCTGCAGACCAGTTGAAGTTTTTTACCAGGACATTTTTGGAAAGTGAGGTCCTCACTTTTTTAAACTATAACATCCTTATTCTCTCCAGACTGCTCTATATCACTTGTCTAGGGGTCTACATGGTCTTTATTTTGTTACTAAGACCTGCAGTCCTTTTAATTAATGTGTACCAACTTGATATGTACTGCCCCTATTGGTGTGCCATTGTTACTACACCCTAATATTCTTATTGGTTGAAGGAAATGATAAAAATGGTCTTCTATCACTTGTGATTATTACTCAGTCCTTGCTTTAAGTCCGTTTATAAGAATGTTCGCGTCTGCATGTTTTAATATCTTTGCAAGGACCAAATGTCCCCGCAAAGATAACAATATCTGAATTTCTGAGAACAGGTGGCTGGTCCTCATAAGGAATGTTTAGTAGATTATCACATACTTGATATTTTCTGAGGCTATTGGTGCTCCAGTGTTACTGCACCCTAATTTTATTATTGGTTGTTGGATATTGTAAATACAGTAACTTGGGAATATTTTTTGGTCCTCACTTTCGGGCAATTACTAGAATGTATGTGTGTGTACATGTTTTTATATCTTTGGGAGGACCAAATCCCCCCACTATAATAAGAATATCTAAAGGTTATGAACTTGTGAAGACATTTGGCTGGTCCTCATAAGAAGAGTGTTTTATTTTTAATTATTTTGTTAGTTTTTAACGAATGTTTTTGAAAAGAGTATAAAACTTTGCAATCCTTTCCTCCCTGTGTTTTTCAGTGTAATAGCCACTTGATATGTGTTGACCCTATTGGTATTCTACTTTTACTGCACCCTTATTATATTATTGTATTAATTTCACTGGGAATGTCACTTTGGTCCTCACTTTGGGGCAATTACACGAATGCGTGTGTGTGTTTTCATTTATATTACAGACCATTCTGTCTGTTAAACTCTTGAATCCCAGCTTGGGAAGTGTTAAGCTCAAAACACATGCTGAGTGTCAATGTACTTTTTGCCGCAGTAAAATAACTGATGAGATAAAAACATACTACTGTCATTCAGCGCGACCATCTGCGTCATGTCTGTTTTTAATTCTGATCAGATGACCGTGTGTAAATGTGACTCTTTAACTGCCCCCACACACAAACTTACCTTGCATTGGGTTCTATAGGGTTCCTCACTCTCAGAGCACTTGCGCATTAACAGGCCTATCCAATCTGGTGCGAGACAAACCGTCACGCTTTTCGCACATTCTCACACCCTCGTACAGAGGAAGGGCAGAGTGACGTGTGCATTTGTACGTGTGGAACATGAGGGTGAGACGGACCAGCTTCTGTGGGGTTGAAATGTCTGGACTGTACAGAGAGAAGTGAAAGTGTACATATGGAGAACTGAACTGTGGAAATGTTCGAACTTGTAGACAATAACATGCATTTAAGGACTTTTTGTTAACACCCACAGGGCTTTAGATCGAATCCGAAACCGAAAGGACCTTTGTTATAGTCTGAAAGTTCACTGGACCTGGCTAATAACTGGTTGGTCCAGGTTTTTGATTAATTACAGCATTCAGTCGCTTAGGAACTTGATCCACAACGTGGCGACTCTCTCTATCTAAACCAACCCATGCCCGCTTAAGCAACTCGCAGTTAGACTCGCTAATTTGAATTGAATTGATCTTTATTGTCAACTAGTCACAAGTACCAGCCGAAATAAGCTATCACACGTACAACGCTTAGGATGGGGGGAGGGGGTACAGACAGGACAGTAAGACAAGTGATATGTCGCTTGCCGCAAATTTGTGAGACATTCATCTGGATGTATGTTAATGGTTTCTGTACTCTTGGTACACCCGTATTACCCCGGTACAGGAACAGCCTATACAAACAGCAGTTCTTGAAACACGTGACTCACGTTGTACATGGTAAATGTTGCTTTCTGCTGTACAGTGTACAGATAAATACCTTTTGATCTGATTGTGACGTAACCCCATCATATGTCACCTGCCAGGTGTTCCTAATCCAGTGATTGTTGAGTGGATTAATATTGCACCTATGATGTTACAGTATCAAAATCGGCACTGATAATATTGCGGTATCGATTTCGAGCCCTTTGGTAGCCGTTGTAATAAAGTAATATGTACTTGGTATCTGTACTCAATATTGGCAGAAGCTGGATCACTGTATCGCATCAGATGGGACAAATTGGTATCGGGGCATCCCTAGCGTGTAGCATAATATGACCAGCTGTGCAGACAGGAACTGGTAGGTGGCAGTGGCAAGCTGGAAGACGTTGATTTTCTCTAATGTTTAAATAATGTTATATGTTAATGTATGGTGTTGTCGGTTAAAACCAGAGCTCAACTTTGTGAGCTCACCCCAGATGTGTTAAATGCAGAGAAGAAATTCCCTGTGGGGATCAATAAATTATTAATTTTTATTAATATTATTATTTTTGTTGCTATTATTATTATTATTATTATTAGGTGAAGTAGAATGTGACCGATGAAGTGTGTACCTTTAAGAGAGTATTGCAGGAATCCAGAGAGAGAATACTCGCTCTGTTGCCTTTCTCTCTCTCCTTCTCTTTCTCTCTCTTTCTCTTGTACAATCATATAAGAATCACCCTCTCTTTTTCTCCCTCCCGCTTTTTCTCACACACTCCACACAGCTGTGACATTACATGTGTATCCTCATTCTCTCTCTCTGGTACTATCATCTAAGTATCACCCTCTCTTTTTCTCACACACCCCACACAGCATTCTCTCTCTCTATCTCTTTATCCTATCTCTCTCTCTCTCTCTCTCTCTCTCTCTCTCTCTCTCTCTCTCTGGTACTATCATCTAATTATCACCCTCTCTTTTTCTCCCTCCCTCTTTTTCTCACACACACCATACAGCTGTGACCTTACATGTGTATCTTCTCTATCTCTCTCTCTCTCTCTTTCTATTTCCTTCTTCCCCATCTTTCCTCATTCGCTTGAACAGCCACATCGTACCCACAGAGGGACACAGAGACAGCACTGACCAGTACAAAGAACAAGATGTTCCCCAAGGCTCAGAACACTGCGTTAAAATAATGCTGTTCTGACACATGGATGCATACGCAAACAAACACACACACACGCACACACTCTGTTCCACTGACATAAATATTAATTCAGCTATTTAAATCTTTCCATAGCTATCGTCCTCGCAATGATATACAAACAAACTTAGAAGCAAAACCCTATTAACATATCCACATTTCTTTTATATGATAATTCTTTGATATAAACGAACCTAATCCTGCACGGAAAAATGGATGCTGTTAAGCCTCGAGGAAGAAGATGCAGCTTCAATGCATCATATTAATTTGTATATGTATGCTTTCTTAGTGTGGCGCAGTGAATAGAGCTGTGGCCTTACAGTAAGAAGATCCCGGGTACGAGCCCGGGTAGGAAATTTCTGTGTGAGTTTGCATGTTCTCCCCGTTTTCGTGTGGGTTTTCTCTGGGTTCTCCGGCTTCCTCCCGCATTCCAAAGGCATGCATGATAGGGTAATTGGTAACTCTAAATGGCCTGTTAGTGTTTAAATGTGTGTGTGATTGTGTGTGCCCTATTATGGATTGGCGCTCTGTTTAGGGTTGTTCCTGCCCTTGCTGGATGGGCACCAGCTTCCTCATGACTCTGAAACTAGTGTTAAGCGGGTATAGAAAATGAATGACTGAATGAATGTTTTCTTATTTTTCAGTGTTGTCATGGAGATCAGTGAGATCATGGAGGTCACATGGTCTCACGTTGCAAAAAGGGCTTTAACTGGTTGACTTTCCTTTCTGAGTCCCCCCCCATGCTCAGAGTGTCCAAAATATTTTGCTGAGGGCCACATAGAAAAAAATGAACGAATGGCTGTGCCACTCGCTGGAAATTCGGTTTACTATGCCACCTCTATTGAATTTAGTTAGCAAAATCACTCAAAATGCTTGAAAATTAAGCAAACGCAATTGATCTTGAATTCATTCATTCATTCATTTACTTCCACTTAATCCATCCAGGGTCATGGGCCAGCTGGCAAGTCTGGAAACAAAGGCGGGAACAACCCTAGACAGGGCAAAAATATGCTTGCTGGGTTAATTAGTGTCTCTAAAAGGGCCTTTAGTGTGTGAATATGTGTGTAACTGTGCGTGTATGCCTTATGATTGAGTGGCTCCCTGTGTTGTTCCTGCTTTTGCACCCAAAGTTGCCAGATGAGCTCTTTGTGTGGATTTAGTGGAATATGCTAAATGAATGAGATGGTCAAATTCTCCAGAAACACAATACTTCTGGAGACTTTGCATGCCACAACTGCTTTTACTTGTGCATTACTGTGAATCTTCTGTATGACTTGCAATGCACTTCCTCCTCCACAGAGTCCCTCCACAATTCCCACCTTTTTTTCCGCTGGCATTGAATGCAGAGAGGTTAAATCATTTCAACTAGTCCCACCCCTTGTGTTTTTACGACAAGGCTGTCACTCACATAACAGCCCCCTCTACCTATACTTTCAGTCCCACCAGACCCGGCCCTACCTTCTAGATGATTGGGCATGTGACGGGCAAAGCTGGCTTTTGGCTTGGATTCTTATTGGGAATATAGAAGCGCAGGTATATGGGGGAGGTTGGTGTCGGCTCTGTTTCTTGCCTTGCAAATTTACCCCACAGAACTCGACCCCGCTGCACTTTTGCAGTGTTTTGGTGAGGGGTGGGCCAGGCTTCATGCCAGGTTGAAGCATACTGCGCTACTCGGGTTACTTGGGTTGTGCAACGTGGTGCTTTGACCACACAAATTCACTGCCCTTAGACGTTTATCCAGGTTTGTTGTTGTTTATAAAGTTCATGATCTAGAAGGAAATGTAGAGTTGTACACACACTCTTCCTAGAAGTTTTTGCAGGGAAGGGTCAGTCGGAATCCTGTCAGAATGCATGAACAGTTTTTTGGTACCGTTTTTGCCCGATGGTTCCCAAACAGAAAAAGTAACAGCTCAGATTTAGATTTTTAAAGTATGTTTTTCTCAAATACTACAACTTCTAGCAGTGAGTTGCTTCTGAGGCAGGATATACAATCCGAACCAAAGCAGCTGAGAGATAAAGGTCTTACTCAAGGGCACAGCTGTGGCTCGCTGGCTGTCCGTGGATTTGAAATTACACTCTTTTTATCACCACTTAATAACTGACCTACCACTGCCCTAACGTGGCAGCCCGGGTTTACACTGGGTTAAGTCGTTTTATATAACGTATGAGGCTTGTGAGATTGATTAACCTGTCTGTCTCAAGGGCATGTTTTTCTTTTTGGAAATTTAGGGTTGCAAAGTTTCTGCAGTATAAATATATACTCACAGGCCACTTTATTAGGTACACCTTGCTAGTAAAAGGATTAGAACCCTCGTTTTTCCTTCAGTACTTTAGTCATTAGAAACCATAGGTCTTCGTGGCATACTTTAAACAGAGATGGTATTCTGCATTTCTTTGGTTGTAATTAGTAGGTATTTGAGTTGCTTTTAACTTTCATCTCGAACCAGTCTGGCCATTCGCATCTGACCTTGCACATTAACAAGGCAGTTTTCGTCCACACAACTGCCACTCACTGGATATTTTCTCCTTTTCGGACCATTCTCTGTAAACTCTAGAGATAGTGTGTGTGAAAATCCCAGTAGATCAGCAGTTTCTGAAATACTCAGACTAGCCCATCTGACACCAACAACCATGCCATGTTCAAAGTCACTTGGATCACATTTCTTTCCCATTCTGATGTTCAGTTTCCACTTCAGCAAGTTGTCTTGACCACCTCTACGTTCCTAAATGCCCTGGCTTATGGCCATGTAATAATTAGATAGATATTTGTAATTAAATAATTGTGTTAGGAAGCAATTGTACAACTGTACCTAATAAAGTGGCCAGTAAGTGTAAATTAGCTTTCAAAACTTAGCACAATGGATGAATCACGTGGTACTCATAATACCACAATTTGTTTTTCTTTTGCTAATGGTCTATAGGACCCATGGTACCTAGAAAATTGTTGTTTTAACCGGATATTCAGATCAGCCGAATCAAGGCTGTTTTGTGCATTGGATTAGGAACACCTGGCGTAAGTTGTTCATCTGTACAGTGCATAGCAGATGGCAAGGTTCAGCAGCTGTGAGTGAAAAGAGAAACTTGAACGACTTTGACAGACACATGGTTGGAGCACTGGATGAAGGTATGTCGGCTGTCTTTTAGTAAAACTGCACTTGTAGATTGTTCCCATACCATGCAATTATGGGTGAACCAAGAGTGTAGGAACCATCAATAAACATCTAGCTGAAGGTCACACAGTGGCCAGCCACTTGTGGTTGATCCGAGAAGTGAGTGCCGACTAGTAAGGCAAACAAGCAGACCTGCTGCAGCAGACATGGATGGGTTGCCACCTTGTGAGGTTCTGGGTCTCGGATGCTTCGGCATGCTATAATTAGTTGGATCAATCCATTGGTAAGGCACTAAACCAGATCTTCCATAATGTCTTCAATGACATGGTGAAGATGGAGAGCCACGTGGTGCAGGTCAGCATACAGTAGCATGCACAAACACACTGACAATGTCTTATCCATTTAGGATTAAACTCAGTGTGTCCGCTTCTGTGGTTTTGGATAGTGACCATAGAAAGAACATGTAAAACACCATGCATGCTTCATAGAAAACCATGACATGGTCTTGCAACATGCTGGTAGAGGTAATAATAATTCCATCGCTCCATTATCTTTTATTTTTTCATTTTCTATGCCCACTTTAACCTAGTTTTAGTGTCACAAGGAGGCCGGTGCCTACCCGGCGCAAGGGCAGGAACAACGAAAGCCAGTCCATCATAGGGCGCGCACGCACACCATCACGCTCACATTCACACTAATGGGCAATTTAGAGACACGAATTAACCTAACATGTATGTCTTTGGAATGCTACCCAGATAAAACCTGAGCGAACACAGAGAGAAAAACTCCACACAGAAATTTCCTGCGTTGCCCCACTCGGGGTTTGAACCCAGGATCTTCTTGCTGTGAGGCGACAGCACTATCCACTGCGCCACTGTGCCGCCTTCCGTCCATTTAAAAGTGATACATTTTTGCCACTATGTTTGCACATTGGTCCTCTGCATTTAACACGTGCAGTGAAACACACACATAGATACACACTGGTGAAGTTAGCACA
This sequence comes from Aspidoras spilotus, assembly GCA_028565295.1. Taxonomy (NCBI): domain Eukaryota; kingdom Metazoa; phylum Chordata; class Actinopteri; order Siluriformes; family Callichthyidae; genus Aspidoras; species Aspidoras spilotus. The sequence continues at coordinate 11,651,029 of JAOUQV010000018.1, read as the reverse complement.
CGTGCGCGGAGCAGTGAGCAGCCAGCACTGGGGAGCAACTGGGTGTTAGGTGCCTTGCCCAAGGGCACTTCAGCCATGACTTGCTGTTACTTGGAATTGAACCAGGGACCTTCCGGTCGCAAGGCTGGTTCCTTAACCACAAGCTTACGACTGCCCCGACTGACTGATTTCCGCTCAATCCACATTGACCCACCTGGTAACTCTGGGCACCAACGCACAACAATTTTGTAGAAAGGACGCCATCCATCGTAGGGCACACGCATTTAAACACTAAGGGCCACGATAGGGACACCAATTAACCTAATGTCTTTGGAAAATGGGAGTGGTGTCCAGGAAACTCTTCAAACATCTGGGAGGTTCTGCAGAGCTTCCATGAGGAACACCCAGAAAAACTGACCTATATATTGGACAGAGGAAGAAAACTTTTCTATCCTGCAGAAGATTAAACACGAGCTTCTATTGCGTAGAACACGAATAAGAGAATTAATGAACCTTTTAGTTTTAATGTTATAGAGTATGGAGTGCTTCGTTAGGGCATGGCGTATATTCTATAGTTTCCAAGTCATTATTGGCTCCGGGACGCGGTTTATGTATTTATGTATTTTAAGTGAACGACAAATCAATGATACGTTGTGATTACGCATTGCATTGCAGTGAAAGTAATACAAGTCATTTGTAGTAGTTTCTTTGTGTGTGTGTGTGTGTGTGTGTGAAGTGACTTTAATGTTCGGCTAATGTCTGGAATTTCAGTTGGAACACAAAATATATCTTTGTTTTGTCCGATTACATTGTTCCAGGTAGGGAATTATTATTTTTGTATATTTCTCTCTTTATTCTGGGAATATTGGGAACAGTACGAAATAACACAGTATTCCAAACATAATGGCTGCACTTGAAATGGCGTGATATACTTAAACTCTTAAAAAAATATATATATAGAGGCCTCTACCCTATCCATTTAGCCATGGCCGACCCAAAGTAGGGTGCCACAAGTTCCCAGATATTGTACTAGTGTTGGGAGACATTTTCTAGTATGCATCCACAGAACATTAACCCATACCCCAAATATTTCTTGGGTCAAAGTGTGACACCTGTATACAATACATAGTGGACTGGTGCATTTTTTTTTTAAAAAAAGACTGTAATTTTTTGGGTCGATGGGCGTTAAAAAAAGACAGAAATGTTTTGATGTTTGACAGTCAGTTGCTCATCTTGGCAGTGAATTGGCAAAAGGAAGCATTCATGTCCAGGTAGCTGCGGCATTGAAATAGCAATCTGCTAAAGTCTTAACACACCTAGATCCTAAAAGGAATTGTAAGTGACACTCTGGTTGGTTTATTGCGCGTTACGCCTAAAAACACGCCCGGGTTTTTAGTACATGCCTTTGTGAGGTTTTGGGCTACAAACACCACAGACTTGCACCCATACTGGTTCAAGACGCACCGCCTTTTCTATTAGCACAGGAACACATGACTATAGATTGAGATGTCCTCAGCTTCTGGCATCACAGATTTCCGATTATTCATATTGTCATATACTAAAATAAGTTGTGTGTAGCACTGCGTCTTACAGTAACAAGTTCCCAGGTTTGGTCTTAGTTATCCATCTTAGTAGTCCATCCTGCTTCCACCAGGGTCTCCGGTTTACTCCAACAGTCCAAAAACATGCGGAAGGCTAATTGGTGTCTCTAAATTTCAAGAAACTGTTATGGAATTGTGCATGTGGGTTTTTTTTTTGGGGGGGGAAGACACAAAATTGGGATGCTCGGATAGCTTTTTCACAGTCAGCCACAAACAGCTATACCACAAAGCTAAGGATCACAAAGCTTGCACACATGACTAATATGCAGTCTGGATAGCTCAGTTGGTAGAGCATGTGGCTCTGGAAAAAGCAAACTGCTTGACTCCCCGGAGCTGCGTCTGCTGACGAGATTTGGATGCTCAGCTAGCTCATATGCCCATGGTGCAGCTAATCATTACAAAGCAATGACAGCAAATTACACAAGATGATTTTATGCATAGTTGCTGGGTGGGCACCGGCTTCCCCGTGAACATAAACTATGATTAAGCGGGTTTAGAAAATAAATGAATGAAATATTGGCATGTCACACACTTTTTTTAACCCAAGATAGACTGTCGGAAAAAAAATTAGGAGCACCTGAAAAAAACAAACGCAGGTAGGAAAAACATCCCAACTGACAATTGAATTATGGACCTTCTTGCTGTGAGGTGCCCTGAAGAAAAAAAAAACAGATCCTTTTTTTTTTATTATTATTTTGTGGCTTGTGGTTAAGGAACCAGCCTTGCGTCCGGAAGGTCCCTGGTTCGATTCCAAGTAGCAACAAGTCATGTCTGAAGTGCCATGAAGTGTATGGACAATAATATGGGGCAGTCATAGGTGAAACTTGCGGCCTAGTTTCATTCCTGGTACCACCAAGCTGTTAACCTAACCCCTGGACACTCTGGGCAATTCACTGCTCCGTGGACGTGTACTAACCTCACTAAAGTGCACAGATGGTAAATTGAGGATCTGCTTTTTTCAGGTTGTTAATCTGTTAGGAACCAAATGAGGATGGGATTCACTTCTGAGTCTGGAGGTTTGACCGCTAAAGATGAATGAATGCTTTGAGACAATGTCCCATTGTAAACAGCGCTATATAAATAAATCTGAATTGAATTGGGACTTACACGTGAAATCCTCGCAGATTTATTGCTTTAATAAATACCAGTAAATCACAAAGATTTCAAGTATGGATTTGTACCATGAGTTTCAAGACTTCACTAAAGAACAGCTGAAGGTTGACATCAGGGGGAGTATTGATTTATTCTTTCATTTATTATTTAAATAAAACATTAATTGGTGATTTTATTATGAAGAAAACAGATAAAATCAGAGTAGATGAAGCTGTAGTAAAATTCCCAGCCATGTGTGATTAGGAACTACTTTTTTAAAGGTCATTTTCTAGAGTAAATTCTTCTGGAGAATGAAGTTTCACACTTGCTTTATTTTTTTGCAGCAATAAAACTAAGTAATTTTGTGAACTTTGCATGCATTTGTTTTTTTCTGTGGGAAAGAATGATAGACTGATAGAGAGCCAGGTGGTGGGTGTGGTTAGTGCTGCTCTCCCAGGAAGTCATTCGTACCCAGGCTGCACTCTGGTAGGGGCTGATGGTCATGGGGTGTGGGAGTTATGGAATGAAGCCATGACCTAGATTGTGCTCTATCTCTCTCTGTCTCTCTCTCTCTCTCTCTTTCTAATCCCTTTCAAGGCTATTCTCCCCACCAAGCCCCTCCCTGCTGTGTAACTTCCTGCTGGGGAGTACAGCCACACCCACCCCACCCTTTTTTATTCCTTGAATTGCTCACAGATCCCCAGGGAGCTTTAAAGACACACACGTGCACACACACACACACACACAAACACACATACGCTATTTAAATCACAGATACACTCGTTCATTCTGAGAATAATTCAGTTTCAGGAGAAACTTAAACTTTTCAGAAGTTGACTAATATGTGCACCTTCCAGGTGATGCTACTTTTGCGGAGTGTGTTCTCACATGATTGTCTTTTCTGTGTGTGTGTATAAGTGTGTACATAATTTTATATCATTTGGTAAAGACCAAGTGTCCCCACAAGGATAGGAATATCTCATATTTGAGTACTCGCGGTGATATTTTGCTGGTCCTTATAGGAATTGCCACCTTGTGTGTGGACTACTATCTTTCGGAGGACCAGTTCAAGTCACCTTCAAACTGAGGACATTTTTTGCAAAGCGAGGACATTATTTCGTTGGTTGTCACTTATTCTCCCCGTCAACACACCCTGATGCAGAGTGATTTTTAGACATGCTCCCTATATTGCAACTAATAAATATAAATTCTTTATCCCCTGTGTGTTTCAGTGCAGTCATGCACTTGATAATGTGCTGCCCCCTATTGACCGCTTTAAAGGTACCACACCCTATTTAAATTATTGGTCAGTGAAAATCATAAACACAGCCATGTTATATTTTACTACTCCCCTGAGAGCAATTAAAAGATGGTGTGTATGTGAGTGTGTATGTAAGGTCTGGATGAGGACCATATTGAGTGTAGCCACACCCTGGCTGATTAGTGACCACACCTCTGTATGGAATCTACTGCAGTCACATGACCTCGAGCATCCTCCCCATATCTAAGCATTACCACATTGCGCCTCTCTCTCTCTCTCTCTCTCTCTCTAAAAGAACAGGGTGTGACTGTACTGAGCTGAGAGAGGGAGGCTACACAGGATCTCTCACTACTCCTCCCTGCTCCTGTTTTGCTTGGTGCCTTTCTTTTCTCTCTCTCTCTCTTTTTCTCTCTCTCCGTCTCTTTTCCAGTCAGTTTTCCATCTCAAGGGTAAAAAAACCTGCTCAAATATCTTAACCTTGTATTATATTAATCTGACAACCAATTAGTAGTTTATAAAAGGTAAAATACACAACATTTACTATTTTTTCCATTTGGTTGCTGCTTGCTTTTTGGGGTACCTCATAAACTATTTTTTTTTTTTAAACTTCTTAGTGCCAACCGAATCCTGAGAAATCCAACGCCGCTACCTCAGAGCCCTCCGCAGAGATGCCGTCCATACAGATCAAGCCTGAGCCAGAGGAGGTGGAGTGCGCGGTGGTAAGTGGGGGTTGTGGGGACTAAATGGGTGTTTGTGGTCTTGGGGGTTGGGAAGGTGTTGGGGTTGAGCAGTCGAGTTGAGCTAGTGGGCAGGGATTGGATGTGGGGGGTAAAGGGGTGTGGTTGATATGACAGTGATGATTGATAAAGTGTGCAGTCGGTGGAGGCAGTAAATTAGGTTTTCCTATTGAAAACATGTTAGAAACACTTCATTAATTTTAAACGGCAACCAAACTGATGTCAAAGTTGTAGAAATTACAGCCAGTACTCGAAAAGATCACAATACAGAAATAATGTAAAGGATATTATCATGAAGTCTATATAAGTTACTAATTTTTATCCCTAATGAACAAAGCCGGATGGTGACGGTGTCAAGGAAACACTTTCCAAGATCATAAGAGGAAGAAACAATCGAGAGGTACAAGACTCCATACTCATTTGGGTGATAACAGATCACACCAGAGTCTGTAAAAAGAGTCTGTAAATGTGTGTGTAGTGGTCGGTGTGGGCAAGTCCACAGGATGTTCCCATCGGAAAAGAAGGGTGGATCAAGCAGGTGTAGGTGACGAGCTCAGCATCAGCACTCAATCAGTAGTACCATGTGTAGTTTGCAGAAAAAAAGAAAGAGTTAGTTATGACATAGCAGCATAGCTTAAAGGGAGCTCGAGATGGTACAAATTTTTTTCTTGAGACAAAAGTATAAGCTTGGCTGCATCCAAAATGGCATACTTCCATACTACATAGTGTGCATATCTAGTATACGGTATGAGTATGTCCAGGTACCTAGTACGTACAGTATAATTAATCTGGCACGACGTATTGGGTCAAAGTTTGGTAAGATTACTCCAGACGACTACCTATTATGTCATATCGGATTATTATACCTATTATGCCATTGCCAACCCATCATAGGGCGCACACACATACACACATTAATGGGCAATTTAGAGACACCAATTAACCCATCATGCATGTCTTTGAAATGCGGGAGGACACCAGAGTACCTGGAGAAAACCCGTGCGAACACTGGGAGAACATGCAAACTGCACACAGAAATTTCCCGAGTTGCTTGAACCCGGGATCTTCTTGCTGTCATGCCACAGCGCTATTTGTGTATATATATATATATATACATATATATATATATATATATGTATATATATATATATATATATGTATATATATATATATATTAGTTTTACTGCCTTAAGCGACGTTACATGTGTACATCTGTGCAGGAATTGTGTTGACATATATTTAAACTGTCTTAACTCAGCTTTACTTCATTTTCTATCACTCCGCACAGTTTTTTTTTTTACCAAACTGACCAGCAAGGCGTCCTTCAGTTAAGCAACAGATGAAACAGTTTTGCAGTTTTGAGCATTGGACACAAATTCAGGAACGTCTCCCTTTAAATGAATGCAGGAGCGTACCAGAATTATGCAGAGAAAAACTGACATTAATGATGTCACATTAATCCCGCCTCTTCTTTCTCTCCCTCTCTTTCCTCCCATATACAATATACTGCACATGCTAACAGGACACAGAGGTCACTGGCAGGGCATTGGTAAAATTGTTCAGCAACGACCTTGAATATCATTCACTCTGACAGAGGGAGAAAGAGCGCTTTATCTTCCTCTTTTTTTGTGTCTTCCTCATTCGGTACCTTTCCATTCTATCTGTTTGTTCCAAGTCTCATCTAGGCCCTAATAGGATATATCGAGGGAGGCTTCCGCTCTGCCGTAGTCATGGCAACCGGGCTCTGGCGGGAGTTGGAAAGGCTGTGATGTAGCCAGCACACACCCCTCCTTTTGTGTATACACACACATACACTAAGCCTCCCACTCCCATTCACTCCCACACACACCACTCTCTTATGCATGAGGTGCACACAAAGATTATATAAACCTATATCGGAAAACACACTCTGGCATATGCATGCACACGTAATGTACATGCACTCATTTTGAAACTAATATGGGCATTCCTGCACAACACATGCACCACACCCTTTTTATGCTATTTGTCTATTTTTCTTACACACATGGACACACCCGATCAAGGTGGTTGTTTTTGTACAGCAAATATTTTTTTAATAATAATAATAATAAATCCAAATCCCGAACTGTTCACACCCAGGTCAAAGTTATCCATCATTACAAGCAGTTCTTTCTATCCCAGTCTGGATTTATGCAGGATGCTGTACATGACCCAGAGGTTAGGTGATTACACACAAGTGAGAGACACGCCCACTCGGGTTCGGCAGACTCTGATACCTAATACGTCATAAGTAACGATTGTGAAGGCGCACGAGAAATACACCCAGTCTAATTGAATATGAACCACTGAATCAGTGACTCACCGGACGCTTTATTAGATACACCTTGCTAGTAAAAGTTAGGACTCCCTTTTTCCTTCAGAAGTACTTTAATTCTTAGTGGCATACTTTTAACAGAAATGGTGTTCTGCATTTCTTGGTTGTAATGAGTGGTTATTTAAGTTAAGAATTTCCGTCATCTCAAATCAGTCTGCCCATTCATTCTCCTCTGACCTCCCACCTTAACAAGGCGTTTTTGTCTACACAACTGCCCCATTGGATATTTTCTCTTTTTCTGACCATTCTCTGAAAACCCTAGAGATGGTTGTGTGTGAAAATCCCAGTAGATCAACACTTTCTGAGATACACAGACCAGCCAGTCTGGCATCGACAACCATGCCACGTTCAAAGTCACTTAAATGACCTTTCTTCGCCATTCTGATTATTGGTTTGCACTTCAGCAAGTTGTCTTGACAACCTCTGCATTCCATGTGATTGGCTGATTAGATATTTGTGTTAACAAGCAATTAATTAGGTGTACCTAATAAAGTGTCCGGCCAGTGTATTTATTATGAGTCAAATCATTTTGACTCGCCCACATACATCATATCACTATATACTGTAAGATCATCTTGTATGTATTTTATGTATAAATTACAAATTATAATATTATAGCCATTATTAGTTAGTTATTAGACATTATTAGTAATGTCCATTACCTTCTGCTTAATCCACATGGGGTCACAGGCCAGCATGATGCACACCCGGCAACTCTGGGCACAAGAACAGGAACACCCTAGACAGGGTGCCAATCCATTGTAGGACACACATTCACAAACTAAAAGCCAATTTAGAGACACTAATTAACCTAACGCATGTCTTTGGTATATAGGAGGAAACCAGATCACCTGGAGAAAACCTGTGCAAACATGGAGAGAAAATTGAAAGTCTCATTAAAATGAATTCCTTAACAATATGTGAACTAATGAAGTAGTGGTAATAGTGGTGGTAGTAGTTGTGGTATCAGTATTGGTGGTTGTGGTAGTAGTAGTAGTGGATGGCAAGGCGGCATATTGAGTAGCACTGCCACCTCACAGCAAGTTTCCAGGTTTAATTCTCAGATCTGGTGTCCTGGGTCATTTCAGTGTGGAATTAGCATGTTTCCCCATGTCTGGTTGGGTTTCATCCAGGTGCACCAGTATCCTTCCACACTCTAAAGCATGTGGTAGGCTAATTGGTGTCTTTAAATTGTCATTACAGCTGACATGAGATTGGGATGCTTAGTCATCTTATCCCCATCCAACAGAGCACATCTGTTTAGACGACCATCAAAAAGCGATGACAGCCTATGGCATGAACATGTCATGTCTTAACCCTTTATTGCCTCTCCATGTTTGGCTGCACGGATGGGTCTGTTCCCATTAATGAGAAGAGAGTTCTAGTTCCTGTGAATCTGGTTAATAATCATACTTTCTCCCGAACTTAATCTTCTCTTTCTATTATATAATCTTTTTAAAAAAAAGAGAAATAGCCACCCTATTATTTTGTTTTCTCTTACGCTGATCTCTGTTCCTCTCAGTACAGAGTGTGTACACCATATTAGAAGATCGAATAGCGATAAAGCTGCAGTCGTTTGGCCCGTTGGCCGCTCGGATAGTTGTTAAAGGGTGCAGCCAGCCACCACTCCCTCTGTAAGCCTCCGTCTGGCAGTAATAAAAATCTCCCTCTGCAGCCGCTCCCTTCTTCCAATTCCCGCCTCCTACGGGTTTTTCATCCATATATCTCTCCTTACACTCTGGCACATCACCACACATCACAACTTAACACACGGCACACAGACTAATAGCCTACCTCAGCCAGGAGATGTGGAGATGTACAGTGCCATAAAGTCTTTAAAGTAACACAAACAAAGTTGAGTTGGTGTCATCTTGGAATAGTAGCAATAATGGACTGATGCTTTTGGTGGAGCTTAGAAAGGACGACAAGATGCTTTCTAAAGAAATGTAGTCAGAGATGTGTATTCTTTGAATTCTTCAATATAAAGTCAGTACAGAATCATCCTAGATCCTAGACACCACTTTTGAAGTTAAAAACTTACAGGGGTTAGACAATGAAACTTAAACACCTGTCATTTTAGTGAGGGAGGTTTCATGGCTAAATTGGACAAGCCTGGTGACCAATCTTCATTAATTGCACATTG
>JAOUQV010000018.1:11626002-11641760 GCA_028565295.1 Aspidoras spilotus | reverse complement strand
CAAACATAGTGGCAAAATGTATCACTTTCACTTTCACATTCAATGAAATGCTATTAATGCTATTTTTCTCGAGTAATTGGCAAGTTTTATGCCAAGTATGGCTGTTCGATATTGACAAAAAATTATATCGTGATATTTTTCTGGGATCCTGCCGATAAAAATGTTTTTTTTGCAAAATACTGTGTGTTTATAGACATTATAAATTTGCATGTTTTTTATACCACTTGTGTATAAATCTCGATTTAAATGAATATTTGTATGTTTTTTATAAGAGTGAATGTGAGTTGCCACTTCTCCCCATGACACTGTACCGAATGGTGTTATCATATAGACTATACGTGCCCATGTTGAATATGATACATACTGGTGGTAAAAAAATAATGTACTGTGGCTTTGGCCTGGACTTCGCTGTTAAAACTGTATTTCTAGTCATTTTTTAAGCTTTCGGCATACCACAACCTGTCTCTTTTTTACTGGTTGATATACATACTCGATAATATCTATCGCACATTGGTAAAACAGCTATTTGGGTATTATTATACTAACCCGATTCCAAAAAAGTTGGGACAAATGAAATGTTTGTAAATAAAAACAGAATGCCATGATGTGGAAGTTACAAAATTCCATATTTGATTCAGAATAGAACATAGATGACATCAGATGTTTAAACGGAGTAAATGTATCATTTAAGGAGAAGAATTATGTGATGTAAAATTTCTCAAAAAAAGTTAGGACAAGGCCATGTTTACCACTGTGAGACATCCCCTTTTTCAGTTTGTAAACGTCAGAGGACTGAGGAGGCAAGTTGCTCAAGTCGAGGGATTTGAATGTTAACCCATTCTTGTCTAATGTAAGATTCTAGTTCTCAACTGTCTTAGGTCTTTTTTGTCGTATCGTCCGTTTTATGATGTGGCAAATGTTTTCTATCTGGACTGAAGGCTGGCCAGTTCAGTACCCGGACCCTTCTTCTACTCAGCCATGATTCTGTAATTGATGCAGTATGTGGTTTGACATTGTCATGTTGGAAAATGCAAGGTCTTTCCTGAAATGTATGTCCTCTGGATGGGAGCCTATGTTGCTCTAGAACCTGGATATGCCTTTCAGCCTTGATGCTGTCTGTCCATATATGTAAGCTGCCCATGCCACACACACTAATGTGACCCCATACCATCAGAGATTTAGGCTTCTAAACTTTTTCCCAACTTTTTTGTAGTTGTTTATTTTCTTCGTTCTTTTACTCGTTTAATCTGCACTACAGTCAGTAGATAAGGCTCGGCCCGGACAGTGTGATCTTTGGATGTGAACATTGTTTTCCCCATTTTTTTGGTTAAACACTCACTGGATGCTGGAGAAGGTTATATATGCCCCAAATATTTAGCTCCACGGTTGCGCTTTAGTGCCAATATAAGCACTTGTACGGATGTCACAATGAATCTGACATGTTCGCCTCATTATCATCCTCATGAGGGACCGGATTTATCCGCCGGTTTCCTCAGCATGACTTTGAGTTTTATCTCACGTCTGCGATCAGATTGTCACACTGGCGTGAAAACGTTCTCGATTAACTCGTGTGGTAAAAAGGACGTTATCGATGCTTATCGATGATTTTTTTTTTTGTAGAAGCAAAAAGAATGCACTGGAGCGAAAGAAAGGTGGAGTGGAGGAAGGGTGGAGATCGAACGAGGCTGAGGTGACAGGGTGGAGGAACCTAGGGAGAAAAAAATAAAGGGGAAGGCGGGAACAAGGGAGGGAAAGCGGAAAATGAGTCAGCTGATACCTCCCAGTTTCCATGGTAACCCTGGAACCACCCACTCTTTTTTTTTTTTTTTATTCTCTCCCTCTTTCTGCCCACTCGTGCTCTCATTTTTTAGTTAGAGCCTGTTTTTTCCCAGCTGGCTCCTAGACTTAACCTCGCATGTTCTTTATTTGCAGGAATTAAACTGATCAAATTCTTTGTTACTGAGTTGTTTGGTTTCACCCTGCACTTCTGTTAGTGTTTAAAACACTCGTTCCTCTTATTTATGCTACAAGAACATGGCAACATCTCACTTTACTGAACAATCACTTTATTAGGAACACCTGGCCACTGGAACATGTGGTCAACCTTTATGATTAATTAACTCCATAAGGTTGTGAGCATCCTCCATATGCAAATCAACCCATGCCCACTGCAACAGCTCTGCCAGTTTTACTTTCCCCATATCCCCATATGCTTTGTGTGTTTGTTGACGCTTCCTTTACTTTTGGTACATCTGTGATACTATGGTACAGGAACAGCCCACCTCTACTCCACAGGTACTCTGTTTAGCCATAGCTGGTAAATGTTGCCTTCTGTTATACAGTAGACCCATAATCATATTTATATGAGAACATATTGTTTTCCTAACCACCAATTACAACAGTTTATCAGCGATCGAATACATAATGGGTGAACACCCTGATGGGTGTTCCTAATCCAGTAAAGGTTCAGTTGATCTAGATTAATTTATTTTCTGTACTCGTTCCTAGTTATTCTATACTCATAATCCTAGTTTATGGGTCACAGGGAAGCCGGTGCACACCTTGCAACTTTGGGAGCAAGGACAGGGACAACCATAGACAGGGCGCTAATCCATCATAGGGACGTTTACAAACGGGCAATTTAGAGACACCAATTCATCTATCATGCATGTATTTGCTTAGTTCTGATAGATAATAATAACAATAATACATTCAATTTATAAAGCGCCTTTCAGGGTACCCAAGGGCACTTTACAACACAGAACAATAAGGACATACAGCAAGAAGGACCTGGGTTCCATCACTGGGTTTGTGGAGTTTGCATGCTCTCCCCCTGTTCATATAGGTTGTCTCTGGGTTTTTCCCCATATTCCTATAAGATGTTAATTGGTATCTCTGTAGTGTGTGAATGCGAATGTGTATTCCATATGTTCCATATGAGTGGTGCCCAGAGTTGCTGGGTGGGCATAAGGGAAAGAGAATGAAAGAATTAAATCTTTTTGTGTGTTTTTGAGTCTAAGATTATATCATCATAGTAACGTTATAGTATGTGATATATGCTACAAAAATACCTAACAGTTCCTTCTGAATATTCTAGTGAATGCCTATACACACCCCCACCCCACCTCGAGGGAGGGAGAGAGAGATAGATAAAGAGTGTGTGTGGCTGGAAATATGCCAGAGTCCTGTCTAATCCTCTGCTGTGTTTAGGACAGAGCCATTGTTTCTCAACTGGAGGAGCTTTTCTTCTCATCTTATCTTTTCTCGTATCTTCTTATCCTCTCACTTCTGTTTTTCTTGTCATATACACACCTCATCTGGTCTCTCTTTTCTCGCATCCTTTTTTCTCATCTCTTCTTTCTATTGTCTCTTCTCCTTGTCTATTGTCGTCTGTTTGCGTCTCTTCTCACCTCTTCTTGTCTCTACCAGTCTCATCTCATCTTGCCCTTTTTCTCTTATAGTCTCATCTATTCTCTTCCCTCTTAGTCTCGTCTCTTTTCCTTTTTTCTTGTCGCTTTTTATCCTCTCTCTTCTTTTTTTGTCATACACACCTTGTCTCTTTTCTTGCATCCTCTTTTCTTGTCTCTTCTCTTTTGTCCCTTCTATTCTTCTTGTCTATTGTGGTCTATTCTCGTCTCTTTGCATCTTGTCTTGTCTTGTCTTTTTTCTCTTCTCTTATAGTCTCATCTCTCTTCTCTACTAGTCTTGTATCTTCTATTCTCTTCTTGTATCGTGTCATTGCGCTGAATAGACTCTTTGTCTCTTCTATTTTTTTTGTCTATTTTCTGTTTTGTTTTCTCCATTTCTTGTCTTTTTGCACTCCTTTCTGACCTGAACTCCAACACCTTCTCTTGTTCATCTGTTTCTCCTTGCCTCTTCTATCTTAACTCCCTGTTTTTGTTGTCATCACTTTTGACCTAAAGTTTTCACTCTGTTATCTTTATCTCCTATATCTTCTGCTTTTTCTGCTTCATTTCTCTTCTGCTTTCTGTTTCACTTTTTTCCTGTTTTCACACTGACATTTTTCCCTTTTGACCTCTCTCTCTCTCTGTGTTGGCAGAAGCAGGAACCCGAAGACAGTTGCCTGGAGCCGACAGACCTGAAGTTGAAGTCCTCTCCCCCTCCTCTCTGCATCATCACCACCCACACCTCTGAATCTGACCAGACCGAGCCAGTGGACCTGTCACTTAACAAGCCCCGTACCTTGTTGCCTATCGTTGCCACGCCAGTCAACCCTGCTCCAGTGGCCGGCACCATCAGCACTAGCGCCACCCTCCCAGCTGTCCTGGCCTCCCCAGGCTCAATCCTTGCCTCGGCGCAGGGCGTCGGAGGACAACAGATCTTGCATGTCATCCACACAATCCCCTCGGTGAGCATGACTGGGAAGGTGGGGCAGCTTCAGACCATCCCTGTGGTGGTACAGTCGCTGCCCGTTGTCTACACAGCGGTGCCCGCTGACGGTGTACCTGCGGCCGCTGCCATCACCGTTCCCCTCATCGGTACAGATGGCCGCTCCGAAGGGTCAGGTGAGGACAACGTGTCTGCTTTCTACCCTTTCACTCCTAAAGCTGTTTTATTTAGCATGGTGCATGTTTCTTTTGGTGTCATCTTCCAGGACTGGTCTCAAATCACAAACCTGGAGCTGATCTAAAACTGCTGAGGTCCTGTGTTACACCAACATGGGCTTACTTTTACAAATTCTGCTTAAACAGAATCCAGGTCAAATCCAAACAAAGTTGAACTTCCACTTAAACTATAATAGAGCCAAATTTGTTTCTCCTGTTGTTAAATGTGTTACTATATCCACTGCATACTTGAAGGAGGTTTAGGCGAGGTGTTTATCAGTTTTTTTGATAACATGGCTACATGTCTGCACTAAATGGGCTTAATTACACGCTATCAGTCCAGTCTCATTCTGTAACAAGTAAATAACCTAAAAAAAATGGCAAACATCCTCCATATGCATCAGTCTTCCCATGCTCAGTACAGCAGCTCCCACAGTCTGTCTTGCTAGATTGTCACTTGCATCTTGGTTCAGCCAGTTGCTGTGTGACCTTCGGCTAGTTGTTTGTTGATGGTCCCTTCGCTCTTCTTACATCCATGATACTGAAACAGCCCAGATGTGCAAATGCTAAAACACTGACATCTACATGCTCCGGCTCAAACTACATTTCTGTTTACCCATAGCCGGTAAATAGTGGACAGATTAACAACTTATATGATTATAACAGTGATCATATTCTTCCAGGGAGGTATTCCTAATCCGGTGACTGTTTAGTGTAGTAAGGAGCATGCTCTGCTGCTATTTTCGGTGTTACCTAAAGGAGGATGGGTTTCCCTTTTGCGTCTAGCTCCTTTAAAATTTTATAGTGATATATGTTTAAGTCTAAAGTGAAGTCTGGCTGCAGGAATGGGGCTTGTCCCCTCTGACATACATTCATTCATTTTCTTTACCCGCTTGTCTTTGGAATGCAGAGGAAACCGGAGTACCCAGAGAACACCTGTAGGTACCCGTGCTTACTTATCCAAGGATATGTAACATGTGTCTGGATTGATTCTACACCAGATGAATCTACACCTAGATTCTGAACCATTCATTTTAATCCTAGTTTTAGGGTCACGTAAAAGCCGGTGCCCATCCGGCAACTCTGGCTGCGAGGGCAGGAACAACCCTAGACAGCGTGCCACTCCATCATAGGGTGCACACACTCACACAATTTTACACACGTTCAGGCAGTAACAATTTAGAGACACCAATTAAACTGTCATGCATGTCTTTGGAATAAGGGAGGAAACTAGATTACCCAGAGAAAACCCGCGCGAACACGGGGAGAACATGCAAACCAAATCCACACATAAATTTCCAGAGCCACCCGGGGCTAAGTCTGAACCAGGGTTGAATTAATCCATTGTCTCTATGAGTCAATCATTAATAACATAACAAGATAATGGACAGAAATACAGGTATTAATTGTTCATCCAGGCGGCACGGTGGCGCATTGGATAGTGCTGTTGCATCCATCCATCCATTATCTACTTGTCCATGTATCCAACCATCTATCATTTCTTATCCATCTAGCTATCCATTTATTGATCTAGCTATTCATTGATTTGTTTATTTACTTTTCCATTCGTCCATATTCCCAACTATCCAGTCCTCCATCTACTCATCCATCTATCCATCTATTTATCAATCCAGCATCTATTAATTCATCCAGTTTTTTATTCATCCACCTATTGTCTATTTATCCATCCATACATGCAACTACCCATTCATTTATTCATCAATCCATTTTTTTTTATTTATCTGTCCTCACATTCATGAATCGATTTACAACCAACTATTTAACCATCC
Organism: Aspidoras spilotus; assembly: GCA_028565295.1. Lineage (NCBI taxonomy): Eukaryota > Metazoa > Chordata > Actinopteri > Siluriformes > Callichthyidae > Aspidoras > Aspidoras spilotus. The sequence goes on along the minus strand of JAOUQV010000018.1, from coordinate 11,635,405 downwards.
ATCGGTCTGTTATTCCTCAATTTATGCATCTATTTATTCATGTATCCAGCCATGGATTTCTCCATCTGTTTAAGTCATTTATCTGTTCATTAATCCATTCATCCATCCGTTCATCTTTATCTATAGATCCATTATCAGTTATCTCCATTTCTTCATCCACCAATATATGAATTTATCCATGCATCCATGTCCCTTCATTTATCAATCTCCCAGATCTGTACATCTATTTATCCACGCATAAATCCAGCTAAGCATCCAGTTATTCATCTAGCCATCCATCCATTTATCGGTTCATCCATACATCCATTTCGCTATCATTATGCATCGGTTTCACAGTTTATCCATCCATACATCCATCCATCCATGCATCAATCTATCCGTGTTGCATGGATCCACAGCCCTGAGATCAACTAAAGCATGAAAAGACCCTGAACATGATGGTATTCATTTTCAACCTGCCAAACCACCTATTGAACTTGTTTGTTGGAGGACACCTATAGTTCCCCTTATAAAACCCTCACTCAGACGCAATAGAATAGACAATGAAACTTTAAAGCAGCATCTTTTCGCCCAGCTCCAGCCTCCATTCTGCTTCCTGCTTGTTCATTCGATTTATATTCATTAAATTTTACAATAGCAAGGTGGTGGTAAAGGGTAATTAAATAATACTAATAAACCCGTTGTGGTGCCAAGTGGCTTTTTAATATTTAACTTGCTATTCCTGTCGACCAGGGGACAATCCATGTGTCTGCTGAATTTCTTAGAAAGCAGTAATTGATGATGATAGATTATTTACACTGATAATAATAACAATACACTCGCTGGCCACTTTATAAGGTACACCTTGCTGGACTGTTGGATACAAATTGTGCCTTCAGAACCGCCTTAATTCTCCATGTCATACTTTCAACAGAGATGGTATTCTACATTCATTGGTTGTAACAAGTAATATCTCTAACCAGTCTGCCCATTCATTCTCCTCTGAACTCTCTCATCAACAAGGCATTTTCATCCACACAACTGCCCCTCGCTGATATTTTCTCTTTTTCTGTCCATTCTCTGTAAACCCTATAGATGATTGTGCATGAAAATTCCAGTAGATCAGCAGTTTCTGAAATACTCAGACCAGCACAGGTTCAAAGTTTCTTAATTTCCACTTTCTTGAGATGCGGCCATGTGATTGGTTGATTAGATATTTGTGTTATCAAGCAATTGAAAAGGTTTACCTAATAAAGTGGGCAATGTTTGTATGGAAATTATTATAGTATGTATGAACCATACAGGTTTATAATGACGTATAATACGTAATTGTAAAGATTTTATGAATTAATATTTCATTTAATTTCTTTCTCTTCCTCATAATCTACAAGGGCTCACGGGGCCCTGTGCTCAAGGGCGGGAAGAAACAACCTAGCAGGGAGCCACTACATCGTAGGGCACAAACACAGACAGACGCACTCATTCACACACTGAGGGCTACTATAGAGACACCAATTAACCGAACATGCGTGTCTATTAATGAGGGAGGAAACTGGAGCAATCCATATGCAAACATTTTACTTGTACAGTATATTACTGTGGAAAGGTGGGCAGTGGTGGGTCAGTTGTTAAAGGCTCTGAGTTACTGATCGGAAGGTCAGCAGTTCAAGACAACAATTAAACTAACATGCATTTCTGTAAGCTCAAAGATTTTGTGTTTGACACCATTATTGTTTGACGGCCCCGTTGCGTGTCTTTGATCGTGACTGAATCGTTTAAACACAGTACTGAGGAACACTTGAGAGTCAAATCATTCCTAAAAGACTTCATTAAAAAGTAAATGTCTATAGCATCATGTAGCAAAAAAAAGAAATGGGGTGTCTAAGGTTTTAGGTCAGTGCTTTGTTAATATACTGTATATACTGTAGTTGTCGGGTCACTGAGTTAATGTGATACCCTCCCCCCTTTTTTTATCCTATAATGGTTTGTTCCGCCTGAGGCTTTATTTTCCTTCTCATTGCCTTTTTGACTTCACATCACTCCACTTCACTTTGCCAAAAAAGGAAAGGAAGTCTAATAACGAGCACTAAGAGAACAACAGGAAATGAAAATGAAAACATGGCGTGGACTGGACAAGGGGTGCAATCAATCGGATTGTGATGGATCCTGGACAAACATGATGATGAGAAAATATATCCGCTTGGATACAAGACATTGCAGTTTGATTCTTTACCTCACTGATGGGTATGGTGTAGGGTTTTTTTGCTCCTTTTTTCTTTTGCATCCACCCCCAGTCCAAACACTGCATGCTGGGTAATATGCTAAGGAATTAATTGAAGCAAAGCAAGGTGACATGATGTTTTTTGGTAGGGTTTTTTTTATGCAGTGACTTAGTTTCACTATAGATTTAAAATGATATGCAGGCGCACACCCACACACATACACACACACACACACACACATATGTCGGTATTACTATTGTTGTGAGGACAAGCCATAGACTTCATTACAAATGTAGGTCATTAATGCTAGCCCTTACATGACCCTTAACCTAACCTCTGTAATGCATAAGATTTTCTTTTTTTAAATGTCCTTACAACACCAAATACCATTACAATGCTGGTGAATTGGTCCTCACAACTATATAAAGACATGCCCACACACACTTGTTTTTGCATCTTGTGCTTTTTTGATATTTCTGTTAGTTTACACTCACCGGCCACTATTAAATTGCTTATTAACACAAATATCTAATCAGCCAATCACATGGCCACAACAACTTAATGCCTTTAAGGCATAAAGAAGTTTTTAATAGCAAAGTATACCTTATTTAATGCCAAGTGAGTGGGTGAGGATGTGTGTGTGTGTGTGTGTACATACAATATATGTATAGCAATTTTAATATTGCTATACATATGAGGACTTTTATACATTTGTGAGAAACAAATATAATGTATAAAAGTATAAAATAATAAAATGCATGTGTGCGTCTGTATACATGTTTTTATACACACACACATGCCTTTTAGTATTGCTATACATACAAGGACTTTCTACAGACTTAATCATGCAGGCAGATAATTAATGCTTAACCCCTAAACCTTTACCGTAAGGATAAAAAGTTCAAACACATCAGATATTCCTGATTTGGTCCTCAGAAGTACAGTATAGAAAGAATTTGCATACACACAAGTATATTGATCAACTCATGAGAAATTTCCTTAGGCATAATGATTAATACAGCTAATTAATTGTTAAACGTAACCCCAAACTTCACCTCAGTAATAAAAAATGGCAACTTTTTGTATTTTTAAAATCTAAACTTTAACTATAAATTAACAACAAAATAACAAAACAAATATTACTATCCTAGTGGGGACATTTAGATCCTACAAAGCTATAAAAACATATACACATAAACACACGCAATGTGTTGGTACAGTATCTCTACACACACAAGATGGTGGCATAAGATGATCACTATACTTGTGAGGACCACCAAAAATTCTTGAAGATATTCACAAAGATAAAAACATTGGTGAAAACATATATCCTTGTGGGGACAAAGATGGTCCTCGGAAACACACAAACATGGTTATTGAGCAGAATCATTTTTGATTGCTTTGTTCGGATGAGCATGCCTCTTGCCGGTGCTTTTTATTCCCAACAGTTCCCTGTTTGATTCCTGAATCAAACCAAATCAAACTGTTCTGTTTCCCGGCGCAGGGTAACAAGTTGCCCCGAAAAACAGAGCTCCACCCTCATTATGCTCAGCCACACCTATCTTTAATAAGGAGCTTGAGATTAATTTATAATCTCCCCATCTTTTCTCGGGACGCACCCAGAGAGCAGCCTGCATACCACATCCACACCCACATTTAATGAGAATTTCTCACCGAACAAAGGACAGGGAGGGGAACAACGTGTTGCTGTTATTGTTATTTTTTTTTTCTTTCCCTCTGTGAGTGATTGACTTGAATATACAGTATGAGGGGGAAAAATAGATATCCATTAAGTTGTTGGTCAGATTTTTTTTTATTCTGGGTGTCTGATTCAGACCCTGTCAAGACTGTGCCACTACACGAATATACAGTATACTGCATCTAAAGCGATAAACGAAGGGTGTTTATTTTGGAGTTACAGTCTTCAGAAGAGTTGTCTGATTCTTTAATGAACTCGGTTAAACTTACTCGGTTAAACAGATATTTTCATTTAAAACCAGGAACAATGTGTAATGTTTAAAACGCACCAGATATGAGGTTTTTACTGTTTCCTACATTTTATAATGTTTTCTTAGATGTAGAATTTCTCACACATCTTTCTTTTACAGCATGTCTTTCCCTTCAGAATAAAAATAGTGTGTGTCTCTGTCTGTCTTTCTACTATTCTGTCTGTCTATGTCTAAGTCTATTTATCCATCCATTCATCCATCCATTCATTCATCCGGGACTGTCTTTCTATATGTCTATCTATCTAACCAACACTTTGTCCGTCTCTCTGTCTTTGTTTATATATCTGTCTGTCTGCCTGTCCAATTATAACCAAACGTCTGTCTATCTGACAATTGATCTATCTGTGTATTGATCTTCCTATATATTTCTTTGTCTAACTATTTATTGATATATATATCTGTTTGTCTTTTGTCTGTCTGTCCATTTTTTACAACTTTATATTTTATTTAACTTTATATCTAATATTTTCCTCTGTCTTAAGACTTTTTTTTTTTACAGTACTTTACAGTTATTACCTGCTAGTGTTTTATTGAATCTTGTAAAAAAATTATTTTGCAGTCCCTAACACTTCTTTTAGTAGCTGCACAAACCCAGCAGCCTTCATCAAGTTTATTTTTCGTCTGAAAATTGATCTGTTATGTCGCATGTTGAATTCTTCTTGATACTTAAACTTTGTTTTGTTGGAAATAAGGAAACATATGAATATTTGAAAGAAACTGAAACAGTTGCTTCTGTTGAAACGCGTGCCAGTTTGGAAAGAAGCACACGGATGGATCAATTTCATGGATGGATGTATTTCATCTTTAATGGAATGCCAATAAGGATGCTTTGTGATTGATTATGATTATATAGTTGAGGTGATTTTGAGTCTAGCTTAGGTCAGATGGCTAGAATATTTGGCTTTATTTCTTATCCTGTGTGTGTGTGTGTGTGTGCGTGTAGTGAGAATTAAGCCTGGCTCGACATCCCCGGTGGAGTATCAGAGCGACAGTGATGCAGAGAGCGGCACGGAATCCGGATCAGCTTCCTTCACGACACCGAGCATGGACAACAGGTAAGTGTGTTTGTTTGTGTATGTGCCTCTGATTCAAACCTGAGGATTTCTGTGTGGCATAGCTGCGTCACTGATAGACGCTTACGTAACTGCAGCAACTTTGCCCAGTTCTTGGGTAGCTACAAACTAGGTGTGGGTTTGTGTATATGTGTGTGTTGCTGGGCAGGGTTCTCTCTGGACTGGGTATAAACAAGGTTATGTAACTCAGTTTGTCGTCACACCTTCTTATGAATGTGTTTCAGTGAAAGAGAGAGAGAGAGAGAGAGATAGAGAGAGAATAATAATAATAAGGCAAGAATATTCAAAAACTCAGCTGATTTGTCTGGGTAAAAATACAACGAAGCAGGACCGGAATTACTAAAAAAGGCTGGGGACAGAAAAGGGCGGAGAGAGAGAGAGTTCAGAAGAAAAACAAAGGGAAGGTTATTTGGAACAGAAAGAAGTTCAGCAATGAACTAAAAAGGCTCCAGTTGTATGGGATTTAGACTTTTGCACCCTCTGCTGGTGCTCTGAAGGTAATGTCTCAAAACAGTTACCTCCAATTTACAGACGTCAGATAGACGGACGGATGGACAGATGGATGAATGCATGGAATGATAGATGGATTGATTGACCCACAGGCAGAGATACAGGAACACGGACAGAAAGACTGACAAAAAGACAGACAGATGGATGGATATACGGATAGATAGATGGATGGATAGATGGATCAGAAGATAGACGGATAAATAGATAGATGGACAGGTTGATGGACAGACAGATAAATGGATAGATAGATAGATAGATAGATAGATAGATAGATATGATTAATGGATAGGATTGATGGAAAGATTGATTAATGCTAGTAGATAAGTAGATAGATCAATAGATAAACTGCATGGATGGAGAGATAATTTGACATATGGAGAGAGATCTATGGGTAGATGGATGGACATATGGATGGATGGATTGATAGATAGATAGAAAGTGTTGATGGATGGGTGGATAATTGCATAGATGGATGGGTTGAAGGATGGATAGGCAGATGCGTGGACAGATAGATAGACATAGATTAATATAGGGATAGAGGGACAGTAATAATTTATGGAGTAACAGTTATCTCAATTCTAAAGTCTGTAATCTGTGTAGATTCCACATATAAACTATATTCGTCTGTGTCTCACAAACCTGGTCCTACAAACAAAGTACACCACGGTAGGGCAGATGTTTTGAAGGTAGAGCAGTTCAACAACCGGATTTAATTTCTGCTTTGTCGATGGAGTTTTGTTTTTCACACAGTTCATTGGGCTATAGATTGAAGACTATTAAAATTGCATTGCTATACCGTAGCAACCAGCAAACAAGCAACACCCTATCAACAGTTTCCTTATCAACACACTAGACACAACCAAACAATCACCTGGGTTCAGATTGAAACCAGGTAACATTCAGTACTGTGTAAATGTCCTACGCACCATATTCTTTTTGTTTTGTTAGAGCAATCTAATGCTTTCAAATGCTTTTTTATTTGCAATTAAAGAGCGCAACATATTACATAACATACCACTTTTCAGGGGGAAAAAGTCAAAATCTCTAGAAGAACTGCGGCGGATTGTCCAGGAAGATGCTCAGTAAATAAAAACCGGCACAAATTTTAACTTGGGACTCAAATAAACACCAAATATTGACTCATTCCTGTGCCTCATTACAGTTACTGCACTTTATACTTATTTCCTTCTTGTAGAAGCATTTATTATGTTTTAAAGTCATCTCTAATACAAACCCGATTCCGAAAAAATACAAACTGTAAATAATAATGAAATGCAATCATTTCCAAATCTTAAAAACTGATATTGTATTCACAACAGAACAGAGACAACATAAAGTGAGACATTTAGAAATCTTAGGCCAAATATTGGCTCATTTTAAATTTCGTGACAGCAGCACGTCCCGAAATTGTTGTGACGGGGAACTAAGATGCTGGAATAGTTAAAGGTACAAAAAAGTGACAGCTGGAGGACTAATAGGTCATTATCATGACTCAGTTTAAAAAGAGCATTTTGGAGTGGCAGCGGCTCCCAGAAGTAAAGATAGGAAGAGGATCCCCAATCCCTCTAATTCTGCACTGACAATAAAGGAGCGATATCTGAAAGGTGTTAGACAGTGTAAAGTTGCAGAGTTTGAACATATCATCATCTACAGTGCATAATAGCATCAAAAGATTCAGAGAATCTGAAAGACTCTTTTAAAGGGTCAAGGCCTTACATTAGTGTGTGTGGCATGGGTAGCGTACACATCTGGAAGGACACCATCAATGCTGAAAGGTATATCCAGGTTCTAGAGCAACATATGCTTCCATTCATATGATGTCTCTTTCAGGGAAGACCTTGCATTTTTCAACATAACAGTGCCAAACCACATACTGCACTGATTACAGCATCATGGCTGCAGTCCATATAGAAAACATTTGGCGAATCATAAAACGGAAGGTACGACAAAAAAGACCTAATACAGTTGAGCAACTATAATCTTACATTAGACTAGAATGGGTTAACATTCCTATTTCTCAACTTGAGTAACTTGGTTCCTCAGTCCTCAGACGTTTACAGACTGTTGTACAGATGTCTCACAGTGGTAAACATGGCCTTGTCCCAACTTTTTTTTAAATTTGTTGTTGTCACAAAATTTATATGTCATCTATGTTCTATTCTGAATAAAATATGGATTTTTTTATGGAAATATGGAAAATTTGTTGATAGATGCATGAGTAGATGTATGGATGGATGTGTTGATAGATGAATAGGTCGATGGATGGATAGATGGGTAGATGTATAGATGGATGTGTTGATGGATGGATGGGTAGATGTATGGATGGATGTGTTGATAGATGAATAGGTTGATGGATGGATAGATGGGTAGATGTATAGATTGATGTGTTGATGGATGGATGGGTAGATGTATGGATGGATGTGTTGATAGATGAATAGGTCGATGGATGGATAGATGGGTAGATGTATAGATGGATGTGTTGATGGATGGATGGGTAGATGTATGGATGGATGTGTTGATAGATGAATAGGTTGATGGATGGATGGATGGGTAGATGTATAGATGGATGTGTTGATGGATGGATGGGCTGAAAGTTAGATAGACAGTGTTTCCAAACCCAGCATCAAATTGAATCATGAAATGTACCTTCTAGTTGTGAACTTCTTTCATTTTTCTCTCTGATGTTTCTCTCTTCAGTTTAAGCACAGACGTAGACCTCCAAGCCGACCCCGACTCGCCGGACATGAAGAGACGACGAGTGCACATGTGCGACTACGACGGCTGCAACAAAGTCTACACCAAAAGCTCTCACCTGAAAGCTCACCGCAGAATACATACAGGTTTGTGGTATTCACATGCAGCAAATAAAAACCAACCTGATTCAGTGTTGGCTACAAATTCTGGTGTTTAACTTGATCCTTATTAACGTTTCTGGGTTCTGCTAGCTTCTAATTAAGGTTCTCATGAATTGGTTGTTTGTGCACCTTTAACATTCAGAGTCTTTTGAGAGAGAGAGAGAAAGAGAGAGAGTCTTTTTTTGTCTTTTATAAAAAAAACTTTGTTTCTTGTCTACGCAGCATTGTGTTTAAATGTTAATAAATCCTATGGCTTTGGTCATTTTAAAGGTGTTTAATCAGTGTTATGAGTTTATCCGGGTCCATGCTGGAGTGTTGTAAACCCCATAGGGCCACATGTGGGGCGTAACAGCTGAAATAGATACATACATATTTGGTGCTTTTATTTTGAATATGATTTATAAACCCTAATTGCTCTTTGTGTACATCTCCAAAATGTTGGTCAGCAGCAGAAAGCATGAGGTGTGCCAATTACCTGGTGGACGGCTGAGTTGACCTTGGACCTCAGAAAACACAGTGAACCAACACTAGCAGATGACATGGCTCCGCAACCATCACTGTGACCTCATGTGACGTGATTCTGTGCCTCTCCTCTCTTCCAAAAGTTTTACTTTTTATGGAAATAAATCAACTTTTTCATGATATTCTAGTTTTATAAGCAGCACCAGTATATAATATATGGTCGCAGCAAGCAGATATACAAACTCTGTGGTGGCACAGTGTATATTGTTGTGACCTCACAGCAAGAAGATCCC
>JAOUQV010000018.1:11597381-11610496 GCA_028565295.1 Aspidoras spilotus | reverse complement strand
TGTGTGCATTGCAATATTTTGAGCAAAACTGTGCTCTTACCCTGATAATTGAACCTTCACACTCTGCTCTTACTGGTTACCTCGGGGTCTGTGCCCTATATATTAGGTTATAGCTAGGGTTGTTCATGCCCTTATGCGCAGGGTTGCCGGGAGGGCACCAGCTGTGCCATGACCCCTTGAGGATTAAGCAGAAGAAAATAAATAAATGAATGAATGGATGATAAGTTCATGTTAAATGTGACCTGGCACATCACTGCCTGTAATGTCACTCTGATGCCAAACTCTTCTTTAAAAAACAAAGTTACTTCTACTGTATTTAATAATAACTATTTAATTTTACGTTATTTTTAATATTATTCTTTATCATTATACATTTAGTTCCGGCATCATCAATATATTTTATGACCTAATTTACATTAAGTATTCAGATCAATAAAGGGTTACATTCTGTTCTGTAGTCTATATTCCCTCCGAATCAATCCCTCTGACCCTCAGATTTCTTGTTTTTATTTTATTTTTAAATAGCAAACTTATAACGCGTATCTAAAATATAAGCTATATTTAAAAAGCTTGTGCGAGTTAAACAAAGGCAGAAAGTTAATACGTGAGTCAATGTGCGATAGCTGGGAGTTAAGTCTCTCATGCTATCTCAAGTACCGTATTTATCTTCCTCATTATCCACTCGTTGCTTGCGTATGACAGAATTTTACGCAATGTCTTAACCTTTTGTCAAATTAGCTCTGGTTTAACGTTTGGTTTTCTGGGGCGTGGCTCAAAAAATACTTAACTTCGTCTTTTGGAACTTTAAAAGCTTCAAGCTAGTTTCAAAGTCTCCAGAAGAACTGTGTCTGATCCTCAAAAAAACACTTATTTACTTTGAAAAAAAAAAACATGTGAAACATGTGACTATATGTGAAATTTTTATACATAATCTCTCGAAAGAACCCAACAAGGTTCTTCTGGAGACTTTGACTGTCTTGTTTTATTGGAAAACCCATTAGCCTTAATTATTAGTATTTATTTTCTACTAAATGCTGTTATTCAGCGTTTCTTTAGCAAAACACTTGAGTTCTGATAACAAAATATCGGAGCAGGTTGTTCTGGGAAGCAAAGTGTGACAAAGTCTCTTTCAAACACTTTCGGGATCTGTTAGAAGATCTTCGAACAAAAGACGTGCTGTAAAACAATAAATATACTGTACACTCGCCGACCATTTAATTAAGTACACATTGCTAGTGAAAAGTTGGACCAATGTTTACCTTCAGAACCGCCTTCATTCTTTGTGTCATACTTTCAACAGAGATGGTATTCTAGATTCCCTGGTTGTAACGAGTGGTCATTTGAGTTACTGTTGCTTTCTACCAGTCTGCCCAAATTTTCCTCTGACCTCTCATATCAACAAAGCATTTCAATCCACACAACTCTTACTCACTGAATATGTTCTCTTTTTCGGACCATTCTCTGTAAACGCTAGAGATGGTTGAGTGTGAAAATCCCAGTAGATCAGCAGTTTCTAAAATACTCAAACCAGCACTGTCTAACACCAACAACCATGCCACGTTCAAAGTCACTTCAATCAACTTTCGTTACCATTCTGATGCTCGGTTTGTATTTCAGTAAGTTGTCTACATTCCTAAATGCATTGAGGTGAGGCCATGTGATTGGCTGATTAGATATTTGTGTTAACAAGCAATTGAACATTCATTTATTCTTTTTCTATACACATTTAGTCAAAGTTTTAGGGTGACAGAGAAGCGATGTCAACCTGGCAAATCTGGGCGTGAGGACAGGAACAATCCTAGATTGGGTGCCAATCCATCATAGAACACACACACATACAATCTCACACTAACGGACAATTTAGAGACATCAATTAACCTATCATACATGTCTTTTGAATGTGGAAGGAAACCAGACTACCCAGAGAAAACCCATGTGAACATGGGGAGAACATGCAAACTTTACACAGAAATTACCCGAGTCACCCCACATGGGGCTCGGACCCGGGATCTTCTTTCTGTGGAGCCACAGCACTCTTCACTGTGCCACAGTGCCGCCCACCAATTGATTGTACATAATAAAGTGGCCAGTGAGTATATTTCTACATAGAATAAAACAATATATTGTGTTAACACTAAACAGTACGTAACTAAAGGAAGTTGATAATCGGTGCCAAAGTTCTTCTGGAGACTTTTTAACACTTTAAAGCTTCAACTGGGATCAGTTTAATAATATACCGTACCTAATATACATTTTTTCCCCGTATCATTCAGCACCGTCTTTCATCAGTTTGTGTTTGAAGCATTCGTTTTCCCAGCTCTGATTCGTAAATATTATCTACTTTTTGTACCTAATGTGGAAATCTTGAGGGTTTCTTTAAGCAAACATTTGAGTTCTGATAACAAGAATAAATGTAGCTTTAAACAGCGTGGAAATGCCCTCGGGGGTCACACATGTTTGGGGGAAAATATCAAGAGCATGTTGTTTGGCTAGTCATGGATGGTTGGGGTTAGCAGGTGGTATTTGTTTAAATGTTGGGGTCAAAATCATTAACTGCTTAAGCGACGGTCTTATTGCAGTACTTAAACACAATTAACTGCCATGAGAGGAGCAAGAACCTTTAATAAGGGACAGAAAGCTCGAACACGCTTGTGTTCTTCTCCTTTAAAAGGGATAGGCAAACAAAACGGATCTGGCTAATGTTCTAAAATGTTGCCGTGTCTTCGGACTATAAGGATAAACATGCAGTGCAAGTCACAAGGTTGACTTGAGTCACTTGGTTTATTTTATGAGGCTTTTTACTTCATGAGAAACTCCTAGTACTTGCTGGTCGTGTATGTAAACATGAAGGTTTTACAGCGGTTTCTGTTTGACCAGGGTGGACAAGCCAGATAGTTCGTCTGACAATAAGTTCTGGAAGGTGCATTAAAAAAGGGTTAAGCCAGACTTAGTTCAGTGATACATTTCTCCTTCAATCTCCTGAATAGTGCTTGACTAATTCCAGTGTTTATACACCCACTGATCAAATACTGTTGAGTCGAAGGATCGTGGAGATTCACCCAAAAAAGGCCCTGAATCATTATATAGTATTTGAAAAGAACTATAATATTATTCGGAGTGGCACAGTGGTGCATTGGACAGTGCTGTAGCATAACAGCAAGAATGTCCTGGATAGGGCAACTCTGGAAATTTCTCTGTGAAGTTTGCATGTTCTCCATGTGTTCACACAGGTTTTCTCTGGGTACTCTGGTTTCCTCCCGCATTCCAAAGTCATGCATAATAGGTTAATTGGTGTCTCTAAATTGCCTGTTAGTGTGTGAGTGTGTGAGTGTGTGCAAGTGTGTGCACCCTATGATGGACTGGCACCCTGTTAAGGGTTGTTCCTGGACTCGTGCCCACGCCTCAATGTGACCCGAAAACTAGCATTAAAAGGGTATAGTAAACAAATAAATATATTGTTATTCATCATAACCCTTATTATTTTTTATGTATCTTCCACACATTATTCACAAAATATCCAGAAGTACTTTATAACATTCTTTAAGACCGAGACTCCATAAAACCGAGCAGCTGGTTATGGTACTATTCTGCAAAAAAGTCTTAAGAGCATGCAAAGATATGCCGTGAAACTATAAACCCAATTCCAAAAAAGTTGGGACAGATTACTAATTGTAAATAAAAACGAAATGCAATGAAGTTTAAAAATTTCATATTTTATTCAGAATAGAACGTAGTTGACATATCAAATGTTTAAACTGAGAAAATGTATCATTTAAAGAGAAAAATTATTTGATGTTAAATTTCGTGACAAAAACACATCTCAAAAAATATGGGACAAGACCATGTTTACCACTGTGAGACATCCCCTTTTTCTCATAACAACAGTCTGTCTGGAGACTGAAGAGACAAGTTGCTCAAGTTTAGGGATCGGAATGTTAACCCATTCTTGTCTAATGTAGGATTCTAGTTTTGTCAACTGTCTTTTTTTGTGTATCTTCTATTTTATGATGCACCAAATGTTTTCCATTTGGAGTGCAGGCTGGCCAGTTTAGTACCCGGACCCTTCTATGCAGCCATGATGCTGTAATTGATGCAGTATGTGGTTTGGCATTGTCTTCCCTGAAAGTGACGTCGTCTGTTTGGGAGCATTTGCCGCTCTAGAAACTGGATATACCTTTCAGCACTGATGGTGTCCTTTCAGATGTGTAAGCTGCCCATGCCGCACGCACTTATGCAACCCCATACCATCAGAGATGCAGGCTTCTAAACTGAGCGCTGATAAAAACTTAGATCGTCCTTCTCCTCTTAAGTCTGAATGACATGGTGTCCCCGATTTCTACAATTTATGTCAAATTTTGATTTTTCTGACCACAGAACAGTTTTCCACGCTAGAAAGAGTTTACAATGGCAGATGACACGGTGAATTGTGTTCACAGATAATGTTTTCTGGAAATAATCCTGAGCCCATTTTGTTATTTCCAATACCGAAGCATGCCTGCATGTGATGCAGTGCCATCTAAGTGCCCGAAGATCACAGGTACCCATGATATGCACTGTAGATGATCATATGTTTAAACTCTCAACAATTTTACACTGTCAAACTTATTTCTGATATCGCTCCATTAGTTGTCGGCACAGAATTAGGGGGATTGGTGATCCCACTCCAAGATGCTCTTTATATACCCAGTCATGTTAATGACATATTGCTAATTGATCCTCTAGCTGTTCCAAATAATTGCATTTAGGTATGTAGAGGTGGTCAATGCAACTTCACGAGTGTATTTAGCACAACAGAAAGAGAAGGAAAGTTTATTTAAGTGATTTGGCTGGTCTGAGTATTTCAGAAACTGCTGATCTACTGGAATTTTCATGTAAAACCATTTCTAGAGTTTACAAAAAAGAGAAAATATCCAGTGAGGGGCAGTTTGTGTGGACAAAAAAATGATTTGTTGATGTAAGAAGTCAGAAAAGAATTGGCACACAATTGGCAGACTGATTTGAGATGATAAAAAGACAATAGTAACTCAAATAAGAACTTGTTACAACCATGTAACGTAGAATACCATCTCTGCTGAAGGTATGCTACAAAGTACTAGCAAGGTGTACCTAATATAGTGTCTAATTAGTGTAAAGTGAAGTAAACAGTAACAGACTTAAATAAATACAATTCTTAAACTAAATATAATAATATAGGGTGGCACAGTGGCACAGTGGATAGTGCTGTAGCCTCGCAGCAAGAAGATCCCGGGTTTTACCCTGGGTTGCGCAAATTGGGAAATTTCTGTGTGTTTGAGTTTGCATATTCTCCCTGTTTGCCTAGGTCTACAAACGGTACTCCCACATTTCAAATACATGCATGATAGGTTAATTGGTGTCTTTAAATTGTCCACAAGTGTCTGAATGTGTGTGTGATTGTGAGTGTGTTCTCTATGATGGATTGATGCCTATTCTAAGGTTGTTCCTGCACTGGCTTCTCTGTGACCCTCCAACTAGGATTATGCAGGTATAAAAATGAATGAATAATAATATAATTTTAAGGGCAGCCATGGGCTAACAGCTGGGGATCGAAAGATCACTAGTTTGATCCCCACTCTAGGCAAGTCATGGCTGGACTGCCATTAAGCAAGGCATCCATTCCTCAGCTGCTCCCTGTGCATCTCAATACAGATGAGCATACAGAAATGCAGAACAAGAATTTCCCTACATGGATCTTAATAAAGTAATTTGTAAACCAGTCATTAGGGAGCACAAGCCAGTGCATTTCTAGTCCCGGTCCCAAGCCGGGGTAAATGGTAAGGGTTGCGTCAGGAAGGGCATCCGGCATTAAAACATGTGCCAAATCAATGATGCGAGTTCTTCAATAATTATTTGACTGTGAAGACCCCTGAGGAAAGGATAGGCAAAAAGAAGTAAAAGAAGATTATATATATAATTAGTGCAGCTTAATGCCAGTTTTGATGTAATTGGGAAGCTGGTGCCCACCTGGCAACTCTGAGTGCGAGGTCAGGAACAACCCTAAACACACAAACAAAATGTGTGGCAATGTATGGGCAATTTAGATACCCCAATTAACTTATCATGCATATCTTTGGAATGCGGGAGAAAACCGAAGTACCTGAAAAAAACCTGCACGCACACGGGGAGAACATGTAAACTCCGCACAGAAATTTCCCGAGTTGCCCCACGCTGGGATCAAACCCGGGATCTTATTGCTGTAAGGCCACAGCACTATCCATTTCAGCACTGTGCTGCACGCACTAAATTCGTACTAAGACTTTTGCACAACAGCACTGTATATGTACATCAACTGCCACAACTACCTTAAGCTCACATTCAGCTAACTCATGGTCTAGTAGACAACCTGGATTTAATTATAGATTAAAATAGAATTACTGATCAAAGACACGCTGAACATAGAATATTCTGACGTTAGCCTTCATTTTCTATAATTAGGCACAAAGCAACCGTGCCTGAGGCTAAGCCTGAGGAATTTCTCATCCTTTTTACCTTTCTCACGAAACGACTGAGACTGAGACTGAGGGGCAAGGGATTACATCAAGACAATAGCATAGCTGGTGCTTTGATAATCATACGCATCACTAGACAGAAGTCGTGACTTCTGGGGTGTATTCTGGGTCCGTTCTTGATTTGTCTAGAGTTGTTTCTGGGAGGACAGGGATGTTTTGGGGAGGAGAGTTCTTATTCTTATTTTCAGACTAAGAAGTGGAGGGTCTGCTAGGTTTCATTTACTGTGGATTGAAACTACAAATGTTCTTTCACTCCTCCTTCGTGGAAAAAGAAATCAGGAGGAACAGGTTTTCGTCAGCTACACGCCGATTTCCCCCTTGGGGCAAGCGTGCAGGGCAAGTATGGACAAGCAGTCACAATGTGCATAAAAGTGAGAAATGGAAGGTAATTCATCTTTCTTTTCCTCCGCCTCGATCTTTTCATTCTTTTTGCCGTTTCCCCGGGGCATATTCTCTGTTGATACTTCTAAAGGCTTTGTGTTGGTGGTAGGCTCTATGTGGTCAGGCAGTTACAACCGTCTCCAGTTCAGCAGAATTTCTGGTTTGTGTATGTGTGTGTGTGTGTGTGGTTGGATTCTTACCTGTGTGTGTTCTTTGGTGTGCTTTCAAGTGGGAGCTTTTTGTATAGACCTTAGTGCATCCTGCCAAGAGGATAAAAAAATGATGTTACAATTCGGAAAGCTATTAAGGCACACCTTGTTTTTGGACAAAAAAAAAAAAAAGACAAAATATTTAGAGTTTACTACACTTCAGTAAACAAAGCCAACCTAGGAAGTCGCAGTGGTGAATTCGTCTCTTTTCCAGTTCCGGGTTATTCCTTCGGTTGTACCTGGGGCCAGTCAGGACGCCCTGTCCGTGAGTCAAGAGCACAGAGTGTGGGGTCATCTGTGCTAGCTTAGCCCCCATCTGGTTCTGATAAGGTGGAGGTGGAGGAATCGTGGTAATCAGCTCGGCTTGGTTCTCCGGGCTACCTGGTTGTGAGTTAGGGGGTGATGGCGGTAGGCTATGGGGTTGTGCTTGCTGGTAGAACTGGTCCGGGATCACAAAGTCACCTGAAGGTGTTGTCAATGCCACAGTGTTCAGGTTGAGCAGGGTCCGCCCTGCTCCGCTCACCTGCTGGCTGTTGGAGAATGTCATGGATGTAAGGTTGCTGCTGCTGATAGCCATCTGGTAGACCTGAGGCTGTTGTGGGCCAATGTTGAGCTCATTAGAGGTGGTCATGTTGGGTTTAATGAACAGATTGTCAACTGTCTGAGGCACACTGAAGACAGATGTGAAGTTAGGGAGCGTCTGGATGTTACAGGGTGCCTCTACGCCAGGCTCGGTTTTGATCTGAGAAACTGGTTTGGTTGGACGGAACAGACCGGTGCGGAGATGGGTGTTGTTGGGTAAAATGACATTGATGTTGAGGTTGTAGGGGGCTGGCTTTTCATCTGAAAAGTACTCGTCCACTACAGAGGCGCTGTCCCGGCGGAACTTTTTGTCGGTCAGGGTTGGGGATGGCACAGGCCCGTTTTGGGGCAAATATTTATCCATCTCCATTGGGTTCTGTAATAAAAGAACAAAAAGTAATCAAGAGAAGATTCAATGCTTATGCTCAACTTTAAACTCTATAGCCACCGTCCTTTAGCCCGTTTAATAAAATAGATATACAAGCGAGAGTCAAAAAATATCTGCACACTGTCTCTAGAATTTATTTGAAACATCTTTCGTTTTAACATAATCTCAATGCTTTTCAATACACATTGTCCATTAGTCTTAAAGCCTTTATATTTCCTTATTAAAAGATATTGTAACACCCATCTAACACCCATCTGTCCATTCATAAACACATTCACATGTTGAAACACTTTCTCCATACTGTTCACATAGTCTTTGATGAACATGGGAACCAGGCGCACCATCAGAGAGCAAATAAGTATATAATCCCTGCACATTGCTCTTCTGGGGCAAACATTTTTTCTTGTACCTTAGTCCCAAATGAAGTGGTGTACCATGTTCAAAGCTAAACTTCCATGACTAGGGAGACGGAGACCCCATACAGAAAGCAGAGAAGTCCAGAAGTTTATGGCCAAAGTGTCACAGCATTTCTAAGCGTAATGTACATCACATGTGTAGCATATTGTACAACAGTAAAACTGCAGAGCCATGCAGTGCACAAGAGTAAACACTGACCTCATAGGTGTGGCAATCTCAATGGAATGGAATAAGAAGCAAAACCAAAACAACGACATAGGATAAGAAGCCGGGTTTAAAATATGCCTTTAGCACTTTTGAAATACTGTATGATCATAATACAATGGTACTTTCCCAAGAGGTTCGACAAACATTTATGGATATAAAGGAATTGACATAGGATAAGATTTATTTATTTATTGTTTAACGTCATCCTCAGCACCAGTAGCTATTCTAATGACAGGAACACGGTCATATTCTTACACACAAGTCTTATTGCATACACAAGTCACATATCAATACACGAGGTAATGACAATTACCGGAGAAAACCCACACGAACACGGGGAGAACATGCAAACTCCACACAGAATTTCCCACATCATACCCACCGGGGATCAAACCTGGGTCCTCTTGCTGTGAGGCCACAGCACTATCCACTGCGCCACCGTGTCGCCCCATAGGATAAGATTGATCAATGAACTTTCTTAAAAGTCTGATAAAGGTCAAAAATAAAACAAAAAAATACTTTCAGTTTGTGACATTTGGAAGTCGCTAAATGACCACAGATGGACGATATATTTAATGATGTTATTTGATGACTCTTCTTAATCTACATATTAACAACATTCATATTCTAAACTTTGAGGTCAGATGCATATCACAGGTCTGTGTCATGGTCAATATACTTCAAGACAGGAAGTATTTATAGAAATGTTTGTTTGGTCATGTCCTACTTCAGTGATACAAGTGTTTCCAGTAGAGAGTTTCTAGAAATACAAATCAGCTGATGAACTGAAAGTTGTCAATTCTACCCCACTGGTCAGCCGTTGCTTAACGGATAGGGCAGAGGGCTGGAGACCAAGAACTCGCCGGTTTGATCCCCACTCTAGGCAAGTCATGGCTGAAATGCTGTTGAGCAAAATTATATATTTTTGCTCAAGATGGGGTAGAATTGGCACTTTATTTCAGTTAAATGGGCAACATCTGAACCCGGGTCCAGAATGCCTCTGTAAACAAAAATCAGCTGACAAGAGTTTGCCAAAGAACTGTATTTGTATTTTTTCCCAAGTTGGAGCAGAACTATCACTGTAAAAGTGAATACTAGACCAAAATGTCCATTGCAGGCATTGGGGATATCGTATTTTAGAAGAACAGACAGCACCTGATCCTGGGTCTAAAATAGAGAGAGTTTATAGAAACTAATTTTATACTTAAATGGTTTCCAAAAAGCATTTCCCAAGCTGGGGTAAAATTGGCACAGATTTGACCAAGCTTCAGACCAAAATGACCACTATAAGCATCAGACCTTTAATTCAATAAAAAAGGCAGCACCTTAAACCCAGAGTCAATATCCAGAAAGTCTCTGGAAAGATAAAATTAGAAAATTAACTGAAAAATGCTTAAAATGTTTATTTTATTTCCCACATTGAGGAATAATTGGTAATATTCAGACCAAAGTATGTGCTCCAAATGTTTTATTTCAAAACAAAAGATGGCACATTAATCCGGGTCCAAGATTCAATGAGTGGAGCTTGGAGTTTTGCCAAAGTTGGGGTAGAACTGGCACTGTAACAGCTGATGTTACATTGGGGTTGAATTGGCACTGGAGAAAGACTGGGTTGATTTTACTTTTAGACCAATTGCGCAAGCATTGGGTTATCGTATCAGATCAAGGGACGGCTTCGAAGCTTCGAAAGAACTGCGCATGTAATTTCTGACCAAGTCGGGGCAGAATTATCACTGTCATATTATATGATTTTATTTTTACAAGTGCCCACTCCAAGCATCGGGTCTTCATTTCAGAGAAACAGACGGCACATGACCACGGGTACAAGATCCTAAAGGTTAATGATTGGAAGAGAATTATGACCTCTGCAGTAATGTATAGTACAGACTGATAAGGAATGAAAGATGAAGCGCATGAGAAAATGAGTAATAGAGAACAGAAAACCAGTGGATGTTGTAGAAAAACTATTTAGACAGCAACAATAGCTAATACCAAGGCAACTAATAAGTAACTTAAACCCATCCATTGGCTCTTTAGGGTTTTGAATAGAATCCCGATCACTTCCTAATTACATGAAGCTAAGAAAAGCTATTTGTGCGAATTACAAAAACAAAATCATCTTGTCTCAGCCCCTTATCATCCCTAATAGTCACTGATACGCGTCTTGTCTCTTTAAGGATGACAAAGAAGTAAAACAGAAATCTTTGTAACCAATAGGATGTTTTATTGCTTCCGAGAAAACTGATAAGAGTTGTTTTGACTTTTTTATTTAAAGACGCTCGTTTGAGTCATTTAGTACAATGTGTGTTAATAATGAACTGACCACAGAGTTAGAGACAGAACGGACAGAGGATAAAATTACCGCACAAAATGTGTGTGACCTGGCAGCATTTTTAACTGGATATTAGTCATATATACCGTATGTGTGCAAGCAATTGCAGTGTAACCACAGACCAGTAGAGATAAAATTACAATTTCCTGACTATTCAAAGTTCATTAAATCCATAATACACGCGGTTTGGTACATTTTTAACTCTGAGGCAATGATATGAAGAACTGAAAGAATGTACACTATATACAGTAAACAAGTATGTTGAATAGTTTACAAATCACATGTGAGCGCTAATTGAACTTCAGGTATAAAATGAACATAAAATATCCATGTCTAAGTTTAATATTTAAAGGTTAATAAATTAAATTGAGTGTACAAGGTGGATAAATGTATATATTCAATCATTTACAGTAAGTGAATGTATTAATAGTAAACTCAAACTGAAAAAAAAAACCGAAACTCAACAACATCCATAAAATGAGAGTAATAAAGCTAAGCGTTTTTGCCATGAGCTTGTTACACAATGTCTATTTTATTTTGCACATTTTACATGTAATACTCCGGTTTTCCCTCATAGTCCAAAGACATGCATGCTAGAGTAATTGTAAATGTTATTTGGAGTCTAGTTCTAAGCCCAATAGGTGAAGATTGCATAATGAACGGCATCCAGTCTGAAACATGTGCCAGATCGTAATCTGAGTGAATCGCTGTGGTGTCCCCTGGTGGCAGGGAATCCCGAAGGGTTAAAAAATAAACTCCAATCAAATCTATAGGCGCTGATAGACTCACATATACAGTATATAGAAATGTACAATATGATTAGGTACGATTAGGTACGATTAGGTAGTCAAATCAATTGGAGAAAGTGTTTTGTATGACTTATGGTTCTTCTTCTTGCTCTTTCTATTATAATCTTGTTCTTATGCTTCCTTATTCCTTATATTGTTGCTAAAACATCATAATTTACAGATACAAACCCCCTTGCATAGATAATCGTGCTGTTGATGGTGGATTGTCTTTTGGATTACATTTGATTTATAGTTTTTAATAAATTTATGTTTAAAAAAATAAAACTCTCCATTGATTTAATCCATTGATTAATTTAAACTGCATTGATTGAGCTACAAACTTGAAACAGACCCGTACATACCGAGACCCGTCACTTCAATTTACAGAGGGATCCCGCTCTATGTTTACTTATTATCACTCTTCATAATCACCCAATACAAACCTATGGGAAAAGTTAGAGTGTGTGATGTCACAGAGAGATCAATGGCAAGCGCACAACTTATTTCACTTAAACTTGCCTAAAATCATCATACTTTCACCTAGAAACTCCATTTAAATGTCATTTTATAGAGATGTTTGTCTGCTATCATCCCTCATTGTCTGATCAGTGACTTGAGTTACTGGCAATGTGTTTGAGAACTTGTACTGAAAAGTTCACTGAATTTTCACATTTTATGTGTTTTTAACTCAAAATGAGCAGCAAGGGGTCCACATGCTCACTAGTGCGTGTGTTTTTTTTCTACGTGCCACAGTTCATTTTTAATTCAGCGAACACAAAGATATCTCTTAAAACAGACCCAATTCCTATCATATAAACCCAGACAACACAAGAATCAAAAACACCACCAGTAAAAACCCTGTTCCATAAATTTCAGACGTTTAAATGTCAAAAATGTTTTCAACCCCATTTCTAAGTTGCTTATATTAGTTTTAATTCTAAGTCCCTCCATCATTCTGTTTACTATTTTACTGTAGAGCTTTCACCACACATGATAATTCAGCTCATGAACCTTTGTTTCAAGCCAGAAGATGATTTACACCATAATGACCAGCAGTGCAGTGTGTAATTTTAAAGGATCACCACAATGAGAAGTACAGCTCTTTATCCTGCTTTAAGACGCGGCTGATTTAGTGGCAGTAAAGAGTTTTCTAACAGATATTATATACAGTATACACATGCACATATATGATATATATATATATATATATATATATATATATATATATATATGTATATACACATGCACATATATGATATATATATACACACAATAGTAGATTAT
>JAOUQV010000018.1:11532943-11547414 GCA_028565295.1 Aspidoras spilotus | reverse complement strand
TCACCCAAATGAGGATGGGTTCCCTTATGAGTCTGGTTCCTCTAAAGGTTTCTTCCTTACTTACTCAGGGAGTTTTTACCTTGCCACCGTTACTCATCTGGGATAAAAACGTTTTTTGAAAAGCTGCTTTGGGACAATGCTTATTGTTAAAAGCGCTTTATAAATAAAATTGAATTGAATTGAATTGAATTCTTCCTCTTCTCTGTCCTCTTCCACATCCTCTTACATTTCTTTCCCTGCTTATTGTCAGCATGGTTAGCCGTGGTTAAAAGGATAGTGGAAATGACTGGGGACCAAGAGACGGCAGTTTAATACCCACTCTGGTCAAGTCATGGCTAATGTGACATTGAGTATGGCATCCCAGACCCCCAACTGCTTACCGAGCGCCTCAGTAGAGGCAGCACACCGCTTCGGGAATAACACCTAGATGGGTTATATGCAGATAATAAATTCCTCTATGTGGATCAATAATGAAATCAAATCAAAAATATTGTTGTGCACTGTTGTGTAATGTATGTCTTCTTATTTAGGGCTTAGATGCAGATTTATAAAGTTTATCCAGAAGTGTTTTCACCTGTGGTGATGGGTTTGGGCAGTTGGTACATGGGTGTGTCGTTTGCATAGCAGTTTTATTTAATGTACTGTAACAACACAAAAAAATCACTGGATTATGGGACTAACAAGGTGAAGAGAAGAAACAAAAGCAGAATAGAGGAGGAATGCAGACAGCAGAACATTGAGGAGTGCAGAGAGAAGAACAGAGAACCGAGAGAAAAATAAAGGTAGGAGAGCAGCACAGAGAACAACTATATAAGGACAACTCAGAACAAAGAGACAGTTTGTGTGTCAAATGACAGAGTGGCGCCCTTACTCTGTTTTTTCATGCCTTGTGCCCTGTGCTGCCGGCTGGCCACTGACTTTACCCTGAGCCTATGTAGGGATAAGCAGGTATAAAAAATGAAAGAATATATATATGTGTGTGTATATATTATATATTAATGTTATATATTATTTTATCTATAGAATTATGTACTAGATGTATGTTATATGTTATATATATTATATTATTATATAAATTATGTATATATTGTTGTATTATTACTGTTATATTAATGCTATATATTGTTAGTTATAGAAGTATGTATTAGATGTATGTTATGTATATATTTTATATTACTGTTATTTTGTTATTGTTAGTTATAGAATTATATATTAGATGTTTACAGATTGCATCACATCACCCAAATAAGGATGGGTTCCCCTATGAGTCTGGTTCGTTTTCTTCCTTACTCAGGGAGTTTTTCCTTGCCACCGTCGCCACCGGCTTTCTCATCTGGGATAAAACGTCTTCTGTAAAGCTGTTTTGGGACAATGTCCTTTGTTAAAAGCCCTTTATAAATAAAATTGAATTGAAATGAATTGAATTATGCAGAAGAACCGACCTGTATTTTTCAACTCCCTTCAGTAATCTGAATCGAGACTACAGGGAGCAGTGAGACACAACCCAACTGCACCAAAGTAAACACAGCATGCTGTCCCTTACCAATTGTTATTCATAGAACCAATGAATATTTAATAAATTCTAAGAATATCTTTTGTTAACAGAATTACGCCCTGTTATGAATTCAGATTGCAATGGCATTTTCTTACTCTTTATACTTTTTTATCATCATCCTCATCATCCTCATTTTCCTTATCATCTTTATCATATCAATAAATATCTGAAATACAGTGTGCAGTAAGTTTCATTCATTCATTATCTTCCCTTAATCTACACGGGGCTGAAGGCTAGCCTTCAACTCTATGCGCAAGGGCAGGAACAACAATGAATAGGCCACTCCATCGTAGGGCACACACATTCACACGCTAAGGGCCGCTTTTGACTACGGATTCTGTTGCCCGTTCTCTTCAAGCTGTAATTATTGAGACATGTATAGATACATTGATCCAACCTTTGAGTGTTCTAGTGTACAATATGATATGTCATGTCTGTCAAGCTGTAGTGGATGTTCTCTTGGATATCGTATCATTTTCCTTAGAGGAGAATCCAGTTTTGGACGTTTTTTTGAACACGTCTTTTTTCAGGCTGCTTGCAAGTCAAAAATGTTCCAGAATTTACTTCAAATACTCATATATTCCTGCACCGTCTGAGATTCACTCGACGACCCTTGAGGTAACGAAGTGCAAAAGTCTGTTGGTAAGATATGAATATTTAATCAGCCTCACTGCTTCTGGCTGCAGATTGCCAAGTCGGAAATAATAAAACTCAGCGTTTCTAGTGGCGCGGGGAGGTTTAAGTGCATTTCCCCAACCGTTACTGTGGATATACAAAGTGGAGTCAAGTAGGACAAAAAAGGATTCCCAAAAGCCACATGAGCCAAAAAAAAAGACTGTGTGTATGACGAATGTTTGAGAATCCCCACCGTGACTTCACATGATCCCAATATTAGTAGATCTTTGGTCAAAACGTGGATTTTCTTCTACATCGGAGCTGGAATTAGGGAAAGTTATGTAATATCTCCATTTTATAATGAAAATGTGCGTTGATAAAAAGCCACAAAGTATAAATTCAGAAATTAATAACAATTCACAATTTAATGACTATTTTATGCAATTTTAAAACATTCGTTAATTTTATTCTGCTTAATCCACACAGGTTCGGGTTCCAGCTGGTGCCTACCCGGCATCTCTAGGCTCAAAGGCAGAAACAACCCTAGACGCAGTGCCACTCCATCGTAGGGCACACACTCATAGTCACACACATTCAGACACTAAAGGCTACTGTAGAAATGAACCTAACTCGCATGTACAAATCCGAGTCCAAAAAAGTTGAAATTATAAATAAAAATGGAATGCAATTATGTGGAAGTTACAAAATTCTATATTTTATTCAGAATAGAACAGAGATGACAACACATCTCAAAAAAGTCATTTTTACCTCTGTGAGACGTCCCCTTTTCTCTTTAAAAACTTCTAGGGACTAAGGAGACGAGTTGCTCAAGTTGAGGGATAGGAATTTTAACCCATTCTTGTCTAATGTAGGATTCTAGTTGCTCAACTTCTGTTTTATGATGCGCCACATGTTTTCTATGGGTGAAATATCTGGCCAGTTCACGACCAGGACCCTTCTTCTACACTGTCATGAAGCAGTAATGGATGCAGTATGTGGTTTGGCATTGTCATGCTGGAAAATGCAAGGTCCCTGAAAGAGATGTCATTTGTATGGGAGCATAAGCTGCTCTAGAACCTGGAAATACCTTTCAGCATTAACGGTATCCTTCCACACACACTAATGCAACCCCATACCATCAGAGATGCAGGCTTCTGGACTGAGCGCTGATAACAACTTGGGTCGTCCTTCTCTTCTTTAGTCGTTAGTAATGACAAGGCATCCCTGATTTCCATAAAGGACTTCAAATTTTGATTCGTCTGACCGAAGAACAGTTTTCCAATTTTCGGTGCAGAATTAGGGGGATTGGTGATTTATCCTCTTATCGTCTTTATGTCTGAGAGCCAAGATGCTCTTTTTATACCAGTCATGTTAATGACCTGTTGCCAACTGACCTTATTGCAGTCTGGCTCTGGTTTTTCCAGCCTCTTATTGTTCTATCCCAACATATTTGAAATGTGTTGCTGTCACAAAATTTTAAATGAGCCAATATTTGCAATAAAATTTCAAAATGTCTTACTTTCGAAATTATTGTAAATTATTGTAAATTATTGTAAATTATTGTAAATTATTGTAAATTATTGCATTCCGTTTAAAATGTATTTACATTTTGTACTTTTTTCCAACTTTTTTGCAATCGGGTTTTGTATTAGAAGTGTGGGATGAAACCAGAGCACCTATAGAAAACATGCAAACACCACACAGAATTTTTCCAAGTCTTTCTATCTGGGTATTGAACACGGGCTCTTCTTTCTGTGAGGTGACAACACTACCCAGTGCGCCAGAATGCTGCCCCTATTTTTGAAAAATAACAAATCACATTTTTGACTATATTTTTTTGTGTCACTGGGATTTTTTATGGACATTTGGGAAACCATAGCATTTTAATAATAGGTATATTATTTTATTTGCATTAGGGAAAAACAAGGCAAAAAATGCACATCAGAAAAAGTTGGAACTGCACACAATCTGACATAGAGATACCAAAATGTACCTTTTGGAGTATAATGTTCGTCACTGGGGTGTTACTTTAATTGTTACTTTAGTGGAGCTTTAATTGTTTATTAGTAGCTTTAATTAAGAAACTGAGCGGCACAGTGGCGCAGTGGATAGTGCTGTGGCCTCAAACCAAGGAGATCCCAGGTTCAAGCCCTGGGAAAATTTCTGTGTGTTTGCATGTTCTCCCCATGTTCGCACATTGTTTCTCTAGGTGCTTCAGTTTCCTCTCATATTTCAAAGACAAGTATGATAGGTCAATTGGTGTTTTTTAGATTGCTCCTTAGCATGTGATTGTGTGTGGCCTATGATAGATTGGTGCCCGATCTGGGGTTGTTCTTGCCCTCGCGCCCAGAGTTGCCGGCTTCCCTGTGACTCTTACAGTTTATAGACACTCTTACAGACACAATAAAAAAATGCAACATACACTCACTGGTTACCTTATTAGACACACCTTGCTAGTAAAAGTTTGGACCTGCTTTTATTTTCAGAACTGCCTTAATTCTTCATGGCATACGTTCAACAGAGTTAGTACAGTATTCTGCATTCTTTATTTGAGTTACTGTTGTCTTTCTATCATCTAGAACCAGTCTGCCAGTTTTCCTCTGACCTTTCACATCATTAAGGTTTTTTGTTGTTCACACAACTGTCTTTCACTGTATATTTTCTTTTTTTTCCGACCATTCTCTGTAAACCCTAGAGATGGTTGGGCATAAAAATCCCAGTAGATCAGCAGTTTACTTATTTTCAGTACTTTTTTAATCCTTATTTTTCACCATAATTTACAAATAAATTCTTTAAAAATCCTCAATGTGATTTCCTGCTTTTTAACTAATTTTTTCCTCATAGTTGAAATGTAACTTATGATGAAAATTACAGACCTCTCTCATCTTTCTAAGTAGAAGAACTTGCGCAATCAGTGGTTGACTAAATACTTTTTGCCCCATAGTAGATATGAATGATTTCAAGAGAATTGAGTATATTTCAAGACATTGTAACACTATTTGTTGCAAAACATGCAGAGAAGTGCAAAAGCCTCCGAATACAAACGCGAGCCTCAGAAAGACTGCAGCGATCATGCCATGGAGGATTAATAACCCAACAAAGGCAAACTGGAAAAAAGAGGAGAGTAGTATAAAAATTCCCTTTAATTTTTCCACATACCCTCAATCCCATTATTTCTCCCGCATTACTGTATTCTGAAATACACCCCGAGGCTAAGCACTCTCCTGGGTAGCTAGCCTGGAGCCAGCCTTGTTTTCACATACTGCTAATAATTTCACTGGCGAGTGAGAGTGAGGGCTTTTAAAAGATCATTCTTTTCTCCACTCCACAACAGACCATTACACCTCCTTATCCAGGACCATTTTCAGAGCAACTCCACATGCTGAACTTATTTTACTTCTACATTTCTACTAGTCTCTTGTCTGTTCTATTCTCTCCGGCTCACACTTGCTGAGATTCCCCAAAACATTCCTGTTATAAGTAGCAGGACCCATGGACTACTATTTGTCTGCCCACAAAATAAAAAAGAAATTGAGAGCGCCAGCTCGGTGAAGAGGATTGATCTAGGCTTTTCTATGGATTCATGCATTTTGTAGAAAGTTACAGCGCAATCCGCAGTCCAATTTGAAGTTGCCGCGTTCCGTATGCAGTTTTATGCCTCTGCCGACACGTTGAATCTTCTCGCCTGACATGATTTTTTAATCTCTCCTTATAAACCGTCTGCTGCAATGTAGATCGGAGTTAGAGAGGTTTCAAAACTTGGCTTCAGAAATACATATTAATGTGTAATGACAATAACACTGGATCAAATCTAATCTACAAACCTAATTTCAAAAAAAGTTGGGACAATGTACAAACTGTAAATAAAAATGCCATGCAATGATTTACAAATGTCAAAAACTTTATACTTTATTTATATTTTATTCACAATAGAACATAACAACATATCAAATGTCTAAAGTAAGGCATTTAAAAAATTTTATGCCAAATATTGGCTCATTTGAAATTTCATGACAGCAACACATCTCAAAAAAGTTGGGATAGGGGGCTGAAAAAGTTAAAGGTACAAAAAAGTAACAGGTGGAGGACCAATTCATTTACATCTTCTTTGTCTTTCAGCTTCTCCCTTCATCAGGGGTTGCCACAGCAGGACAATCATCACTGAAGAACTTGCATCATTGATTTGGCAAATGTTTTACGTCAGATGCCCTACCTGACGCAACCCTCACCATTTACCCGGGCTTGGGACTAGAAATACACCGGCTTGTGCTCTCTAATGGCTGGTTTTAATAGATCATCAACATGACTGGTAATAAAAAGAGCATCTTGAAGTAGCAGCGGCTCTCAGAAGTAAAGATGCAAAAAGGATCCCAATAACCCTAATTCTGTGCCAACAAATAGTGGAGTGATATCAGAAAGGAGTTAGACAGTGTAAAATTGCAAAGAGTTTGAACATATCGTCATCTACAGTGCATAATATCATCAAAAGATTCAGAGAATCTATAAGAATCTCTGTGCATAAGGGTCAAGGGTCATTTGGTGCATCATAAAAAGGAAGATATGACAAAAAAGACCTAAGACAGTTGAGCAACTAGAATCCTACATTAGACAAGAATGGTTTA
Source organism: Aspidoras spilotus (assembly GCA_028565295.1). NCBI lineage: Eukaryota > Metazoa > Chordata > Actinopteri > Siluriformes > Callichthyidae > Aspidoras > Aspidoras spilotus. Next base: position 11,540,622 of record JAOUQV010000018.1, on the reverse strand, counting down.
ACATTTCTATCCCTTAACTTGAGCAACTTGTCTTCTCAGACCCCAGACAGACTATTGTAAAGAGAAAAGGGGATGTCTCACAGTGGTAAACATGACCTTGTCCCAAATGTTTTAATCATTTTTTAAATCAGGTAATCACTTACGTAATCAGATAGGGGAGTGCGGGAAGACAGTAATATCTCTATGGATATAGATGGACGCGCCACAACAAGCACACCAATTTACCTAGCATGCATGTCTTTTGAGTGCTGGAGGAAACCAGACCGATGTAACATGAAGTCTTCAGCTTTTCTAGCACCAAATGAATTGTGACAAGTACCAGAGATTGATCATCACGCTAACACTGCATCAAGCGAGCGAAGTGTGAAACACAAACATATATTGGTCATGCTGTCTGTGAGACAGGCTGGGTGCAGGGGCAGCTTAGCCACCACCACCTTGGCATCTAAAGAAAGAGTTTGTTCCAGTTGGCTCCTGCTCATAAATTATGTAGTTGCAGGCCCCGCTAACAAGTTCCAGCTCTACTCTACACCTTGTGTGTGGCTTAAAATATAGATAAAAGCTGAACACTGAGCTACAAATGCCATGTTTTTTTTACTCTCCTCAGGACATAAAGTCAGAGAAGGCAGAGATTCATAGCAAATAGGAGAGTCTCCAGCACAGTGGGTCTAGATCAGATCCCTCCATGGTGCACTTTGTATTGAGCAAACCAAAGAGTTACTTATTTAAAAAATAAAAGTCATTCATACAGGTTGGTGTGTGTGTGTGTTGGTGAGATTAAAGAGATTGCAGGTGGCACATGAGATTAAACAGATTGCATGATAAAGTGCCAAATTGGTTGTTACATCACAATAAGGTGTTGATCTGTCCACTCTAGTCCATTTATAAGCTATGAGTAAACAAAAGAACCATCGAGAAATATCCTGTCCAAAGTCACACAAGATTCCAGATTGTCAAACTAGCGAGGTGAACGAGTGAAGCTGCTAGATGTTTGCCATCTTGTGGAATGTCTTTGACTCGTGGAGATTTAAACACTTTACAATCAGCGGCCACTTTATTAGGTAATTGCTTTTAAACACAATATATAATAACGAACAAGATCTAATCAGCCAATCACATGCCCGCAACAAGATGCCTTTACGCATGTAGAGGTGGTAAATGCAACTTGCCAAAGTGCAAGCCAAGCATCAGAATTGGAAAGAAAGGTGATTTAAGTGACATTGAACATAGCATGTTGTTAGTGTCAGAAAGGCTAGTCTGAGTATTTCAGAAACGGCTGATCTACTGGGATTTGAACGCAAAGCCATCTAGGGTCTCATAGAGATAAAAAAGAGTAACTACTCAGTGAGGGGCAGATAAAATATGAATATGAAAGTACAACAAAAAGACAACAGTAACACAAATAACCACTCATTACACTCAAGGAATACCGAACACCACCTCTATTGATTGTATGTCATAAAGAATTAAGGAAGTTCTGAAGGCAAAACGTGGTCCACCTAGCAACGTGTACCTAATAAAATGGCCGGTGTGTGTCTTTCTTTATTACAAAATATTCTCAAACTAATACTTTACTAGTATACAATTGTGTAATGGGCGGAGCTTAGGAAATCCACACTGGGTTATAGGCTATCTGGTTTTCATCATACTGCAAACACACACATTCACACACTGAGGGCCACTTTAGAGATACCAATTAACCTAGCATGCCTGTCTTTGAAATGTCAGAGGGAACCGGAGCACCCTGAAAAAACGGGAAGAATGCAAACTCCATAAAGAAACTTCCAGGGTCGTCCTACCTGGGATTCAAACCAGGGTCCTTTTTGCTGTGAGGTGACAGCACCACCCACTGTGCCACCGTGCCGCCTTTTTGTTTAGTTTTTTTGCTTTCCATTAAAAATCATGAAAATCTAGTATACATTTCATACAAACCCAATTCCAAAAAAGTTGGGACAATGTACAAATTGTAAATAAAAATGTTTCAGAATTCCACATTTTATTCAGAATAGAACATAGATGATATATATCAAGTGTAAAAAATGAGAAAATCTATCATTTAAAGAGAAAAGTTAAGTGATTATAAACAACACAGATCAAAAAGTTGAAACAAGGCTATGTTCACCACTGTGAGACATCCCCTTTTCTATTTACAACAGTCTGTAAACCTATGGGGACTGAGGAGACAAGTTGCTCAACTTGAGGGATAGGAATGTTAACCCATGTCTTGTCTAATGTAGGATTCTAGTTGCTCAACTGTCTTAGGTCTTTTATGTCGTATCTTCATTTTTAATACGCGCCAAATGTTTTATATCTGGACTACAGGCTTGCCTGTTCAGTACCCGGACCCTTCTTCTACGCATCCATAATGCTGTAATTGATGCATTATGTTGTTTGTTGGAATTACATTTTAGTATTAGCATATTTAGTATACCTTTTAGTATTAACGGTGTCCTTCCAGATGTGTAAGCTGCCCATACCATAAGAGATGCAGTCTTCTGAAATGAGCACTGACAACCACTTGGGTCGTCCTTCTCTTCTTTAGTCCAAATGACACATTATAACCAGTCATGCCAAAAAAGAACAGCTGGATATCCAAGTGGCAATGACCTATTGCCAGTTAGTCCTCCAGCTGTTCTTTTTTTGTACCTTTAACTTTATATATATATATATATGTATCATTAATTATTTATTTTTTGCATTTTTTAACCCAACCCTTATTGACAAACCGCACAATTTGACATCCTCACATTTGTAATTGCACTTTATCCATTTTTTTATTTCTGATATCATGTGCGTTCATCTATCAGATCCGTGACCATCACCAGTAAAAGATCACGTTCGTACCAAATGACAAATAATGTCCCAACATGTAATTCCTTCCTTAAAACAAACAAAAAATGTAAATGTCTCTCTCAAAGTGCAAAATAATGCACTGATCAAGATATCAAGATATTTTTCTTTCTCCTCACCCAGAAATGACCTAAATAAAGCTAGTGGGTACGGATAACTCCCTTCCACACTGGACGCCTTCTTATTTCTTTTGCATAAACGGACCATATAATGACCTCCGAAGATAAATAATATATTACTAAGCAGTGAATTCACACAGATCTGAAGGTGGTTCATTAATTTATTGATTCATCTGGTGTGCAATAACATGACGAGTTAAACGTCAGTCAGAGAATATTAAGCTCTTACAAGGAGATCAGAAAGAGATTTTAATTTCCTAAGGAGAAAATTTGCAGAATCAAGTAATAAACTTATTAAGATTAAATATATACGGTTTAATATACGTATTTTATAACTTTCTCGAAGGAACGTATTAGTGGGTGTCTTAAAAATGTCTTTAGTAAAAGTGTGTTTAAATATAAAATAATAGTTATCAAATAAGGATAGGTTCGTGCCTGATTTAAGCCCTGCTCACTAGAGCCCCAATCATCCCTCTGCACAACAAAGCCCCAGTAACCTGTCTCAACCACTACCGACAAACTGCAATGACTCCACTGATGATGAAGTGCTTTGAAACTTAGTCATGACTTCACATTTACACTCACTGTCCATTTTATTAGGTACAATTACTGTTCAATTGCTTGTTAACACAAGTATCTCATTAGTTTAGTTTCTTGATCGCAACTTACATTTAGTCATGTAGAGGTGGTCAGGACAACTAGCGGAAGTACAAACTGAGCATCAGAATTTGGAAGAAATGTGACTTAAGTGAACGTGGCATGGTTGCTGGTATCAGACAGGCTGGTCTGAGTATTTCAGAAACTACTGGGATTTTCACACACAACTATCTCTAGGGTTTACAGAGAACGGTCTGAAAAAAATAAAATATTCATTGACAGACTGATTTGAGATGATAGAAAGGCAGCAGTAACTCAAATAACCATTCGTTACAACCAAGGAAATCAGAATACCATCACCAAGAATTAAGGCAGTTCTGAAAGCAAAAGGGAGTCCAAATTTTATTTGCAATGGGTATCTTATAAAATTTTACATTTATGGCATTTGGCAGAGGCTCGTATTCAGCACGACTTCATGCAAATAAGCACTTGAGGGTTACGGGCCTTGTTCAAGAACCCAACAGAGGTAGCTTGGCTGCAGTGATTTGAACTCTTGATCTTGAACACTGAGCTACACATGTCCCAGTTTTTGCATCACTTTTGTACTGTATACAATTAGAATAAAAATAATAACTACTCATATATAATAATAATAATAATAATAATAATAATAATAATAATAGGGCAGCATAGTGGCGCAGTGGGTAGAGCTGTGGCCTCTCAGCAAGAAGTTCCTGGGTTTGAGCCCTGAGTGACCCTAAAACTAAGATTAAGCAGGTATAGAAAATGAAAATGAATGAATGACTAATAATATTAATAAAAATAGATACTTTTATCAATCCTATAGAGAAATCTGCATTTAACCCATTCTGAGGTGCACTTAGAACAGACAGATACATAGAGCAGTCTGCAACCCCTCCTATTAAAGCACTAGAAATACACAGGCCTGTGGTCTCTTATGGCTGGTTTCACTGTACATAACAAATAAAGCATGAACTATTAGTAATTTTACTAACTTACCAGTTCCAACTATATTCCACTAAGAGCCATTCCAAGATGCGCTCATGCCACCTGGTCCAAAACACACCTGTATTTGTCTCTCCTGGTTGAGTGTGTTTGTTAATCAGTTTAAACCTGAAGCTAATGCTAACTGTTGTTGACCACTTGCAATTGTTTTTATACTCCAGATTACCGGATTGAGATGATTGGATTACAGGATAAAATACTAGTCAATATAGACTCTTTTCAGATTGTATACCATCTGAACCTGTCCAACAGAGGATAGTGCAATCATAGGCATGCACACCTTTCACATTTGGGACGCAAAGACAGTTAGGTGAGATGCAGTATTTTTCCAGATTGGTAAGCATCTGTCCATCTTTGCTTCTGAGAGAATATACTATATATGAACTGCTGATTTTATACACAGTCATGTCATTCTAGCTATCATTTCATTAGTATTAGACATCCCAAATCTCCTGGAAATTCCGGGAGTCTAACGCATATGCATACAGTAGCGCCTCTCCCTGTTCACCCTGAATCTGGCAGCGACAACCATGCCACGTTCATAGTCACTTAAATCATGTTTCTTCCTTATTATGATGCTAAGTTTGCACTTCAGCATTTGTCTTGATCACCTTGTAGTCTTGTGTAGTCTTGCAGTCGTAGGCTTGTGGTTAAGGAACCGGCCTTGCGACCAGAAGGTCCCTGGTTCGATTTCAAGTACCGACAAGTCATGGCTGACTTGGGCAAGGCACCTAACCCCCAATTGCTCCCCGGGCGCTGTGCTGGCTGCTCACTGCTCTGTTTGTGTGTATTTGTGTGTTTCACTGCACGGATGGGTTAAATGCAGAGGACCAATTCCGCTGTGTGCAAACATAGTGGCAAAATGTTTCACTTTCACTCTACATGCCTAAATGCATTGAGTTGCAGCCATGTGATTGGCTGATTAAATATTTGTGTTAACATGGAACTGAACAAATGTACCAAATAAAATAACCAGTAAGTGTCCCTTGGAAATCGTAACATCATTAAATTGTGTTTTTATTCATGTTACACTGTGTCCCAACTTTTTTTTGGAACTAGGGTTGTATAATTATTATTAGTTATAAACAAAATCTTGTTTAACAACAGTGAGTGAAGTATAAAATCCTATATAGTCAGTATGGTTACTCCATTCGGACACGAGACTTGGTGTGGACCTACATTTCATCACTCATCCTTATCCAAGTTCATTAACGCTTATACCTCATATACCCATATGACTCTGCACACCCACATACACAGATTCTCAGACCACCCAGAATCTATGGTTGAGAACGGAGGCATGATTCGGCTCTATCACCTGCAGCAACGCCACGTGCACTGAATTATTAATCCCTAATATCATTATGTAGTCACTACTTGTCATAACAATCTGTGCTGGCAGAAAGAAACTCAATCTGCTGCGTCCCGCACAGACAATGCCTATTAATTATTGATATGGACTAATTGGCTACAGGGTTTGTGGGGCACACTTACTTTTGTTCTTCTCACTGCTTTAAGAAACAATATTATCCGAGGTCCACCTACCGCTCGGCCCCTGTGTCAATGAATTAGCAGCTGTCTTGCCCTTGTACCCTTCCGCTCCCTAACCATCTACCTGATATTTAATGTTAGATAATTAATATAAAGTCAAGGTTCTCGTGCTCGACTTACCGTCTAAGTAATATACTGGAGATGTAATTTGTTCATTAACAAACACATAAAGTCTTTTTTTTCTCGGTCAGATCTCAGAAGACATTGGGCTTGATTCATATTTTCCAAATTATTTCCATGATCATGTCCATCATGGTTGCCTGATGGTTTCATACAATACAATACTGCCTGAGGGCGTGATGAGCATGTGCAATATGCCCTTGTTGTTTTGGGCCGAGATTCCTCTGACTTTCTTAATATTTTCATGATATCTTGAACTTTCTGTCTGTAGTGCTGCCACCTCGCATCAAGAAGGACCAAGGTTCGATCCCTGGAACATTTTTCTGTATGGAGCATTCCAGCGACATCAATGTGTAGGTTAGTTAGTGTCTTATTTTCCCAGTTATGCAGTTAGCCATTACCAGGCCCTTCTTGCTGTGACTGACAGCACTACCACGGTAAACTTTTGTGTGGAGTTTGCATATTCTCCGCGTGTTCTTCTGGGTTTCTCCAGGTGCTCCAGTTTTCCCCCACAGTCTAAACTCACAAGCTAGACATAGTGAACATAGAGACGCTTAATTATCAGGTAATAAGCCAGACAGGGTAAAGGTTGAGGAGGAGCATCCGGGGTAAAGAATGTGAGAGAACGGCAAAATGAATGACTCAACATGGTGAACCCTGGTGTCAAGGAAAAGCTGAAAGACAAAAAATACATAGTTTTGTTAGTTATTATTATTAAATCTATAAGGCGTATGAGAATGTTGTGTGGCTCTGTGCACAAAACGAGCCCCCCCACACCCCCAAAATCAACAAAGTGAGTACAATTAGGGGCTCAAACACACACCTTTTGTCATAACAGTCACACGGTGATGACATAAGTGAAGCTCCTTTTAGTACACCATGAGTGTAGACCAGCGCAAAGGAGTGGGTAGGTTGGACAGTCACGCTTTGGCCCGATTCAAGAGAACTGTGCTCAGGACTGTGAATACGCCCTTAATGATCTCAGCTGCTACCAGTTGAAAAGGATCATTGTGGAACATCCAGAACAGTGTTGAATAAAATTTTTTGTCATATTTATCATTGGTTCAACTTTTTGAGTGTGCTGCAGACATTACATGTTATCATTTATTATTTCTTTTTAAAATACGTTTTAATTATTTTTAAGGGTAAAGCAGTTATTATCAGATGCCTGATAATAACCCCATACACTATTATGTGTTATGGCCCATTCACGTACGCCTCTTCTTCTTTTTTCTTTCCCTTTATCAGGCGTTGCCACTGCAAGTAAATCTTTTCCACCTTACTCTGTCCAATACATCGTCTGCTTTCACACCAATTACCTGCATGTCAACATTGACCACATCTACAGGGGTTAGACATTGAAACTGAAACACCTGGTTTTAGACCACAATAATTTATTAGTATGGTGTAGGGCCT
>JAOUQV010000018.1:11519174-11532843 GCA_028565295.1 Aspidoras spilotus | reverse complement strand
GGGAATGACACATACAAGTCTTGCACAGTGGTCAGAGGGATTTTAAGCCATTCTTCTTGCAGGATAGTGGCTAGGTGACTACGTGATGAAGGTGGAGGAAAACGTTTCCTGTATTGCTCCTCCAAAACACCCCAAGGTGGCTCTTGATACATCACAAAGACTTGCTGTCTTGGTCACAGATGGGCCAGCAAGACATGCACAAAGAATTGTCCTTATTTGAACTCTGGTATGTCACCCATAATGTTGTGTGCATTGCAATATTTTGAGCAAAACTGTGCTCTTATCCTGCTAACTGAACCTTCACACTCTGCTCTTACTAGTGCAATGTGCAATTAATGAAGACCAGGCTTGTCCTTTCTAGAGATTCTCTGAATCTTTTAAAGATATTATGGACTGTTCTAATAAAGATATTAGAAACATTGTTCTTAAACTGCTGGACTATTTGGTAACACAGTTGTTCACAAAGTGGTAACCCTTTTGGGGATGATTCCATTATACCCAGTCATGACACTTACCTGTTTCCAATTAACCTGTGGATAGTCCAAACAGGTGTTTTTTTGAGCATTCCTCAAACTTACCCAGTCTTTTCTTGCTCTGTAGCAACTCTTTTAGAACGTGTTGCAAAAGCAAATTCACATTGAGTGAATATTCGGAAAGAACATTAAAGTTTATCAGTTTGAACATTAAATAACTTGTCTTTGCAGTGTATTACATTGAATATGGGTTGAAAATGATTTGCAAATCATCCCGAATTGAGGTTGTAGATACATAAAATACGCATCTTGTATGTTAATAATGTAATACATTTATAGATGTTATAGACTTTTTTGGAGGTGAGTCGCTTCATTACAGAAGAAGCAGCACCAAAGTCAATTGAATTTTTTATCTCACCCACTTTTCTTCATATAAAAAAAATCCATCCATACCTTCAAAGGCTTGAAATATTGACCCTTTCTCTCACCAGGAAAATAAAGTATTCCACACGCTGCTCTCTTTCCTTGACTTGGAATCCACAAGAGAACAAAACATGACCGGCTTCACTAAGCAAGACACACAGACTATGAGAGAGACAGTCAAAGAACTGACTTTTATTGATGTTTTTGTTGTTTAATATGTTGGCGGTGAACATTCAGTAGCAATTTCTTACATTGTTGCAAATTTAAATGATCGCCCCAAGATTTTTAAAAAGTGAAAGTAGGGTCTGAATATTGTATGCTTATTTTGATGAATTCCAAATGAATACAGAAAGATTGTATATTTCCATACCTTAAGTTAAAAAGAACTTAGCAAGGGGGGTGGCACAGTGGTGAAGTCACCTCACAGAAAGAACGGCCCAGGTTTGATCCTTGGGAAAATGTCTTTGTGGAGTTTGCATGTTCTCCCCTTGTTCGTGCAGGATGTCTCCGGGTGCTAGGGGTTCCACCTTATTCCAAAAACATACATGTTAGCTTAATTTGTTTTTTACTGTGTGAGTGTGTGCCCTACGATGGAGTGGCCCCCTGTCTAGGGTTGTTCCTGCTCTTTCGCCCAGAGCTATCGAGTGGGCACCAGCTGCCCTACGACCTTGCATGGATTAAGCGGAAGATAATGACTAAAGGAATAATAAATGAATAAATGTTCTATACATAAAGGTTGTGTTGTATAATACTGTAGATATGTTCTTGGTTAATGGTCAGCTTCACTATGCATTATTAAGCATTACTAATCATGACTAAGCAAAAGCATGCACTATCTGTCTGTCTTATATGAACCTGTTATGTTTGGATCCTTAATTTAAAAGACTGCATTATTGACATTCATTCATATTTCATGACTCGTAGTATTTTTATACTCTCTGTCTTGATGTTCTGATGTCAGATTCGGTGACTGTTAAAAGAGTGTGTGTCTGACACGTGTGTCTGCATGTAGTCAACATGGATTAGAGCAGGGTTGCTGAGTAACTGACTGTCACCTGGAGTGTCAGATCATCAGATTAAACACCGGCTGTATTAATAAATTAGCATGAAACTTATTTCCTGTCTCCGTCTGTGATAAGTTCATGGGCAAGAATGCTGCAGGGTAGATCATATCCCAGGAACATAAGTAGTGAGGCAGGACTGCACCTCTAATAATTAGTGTTAGTTCATGCACACACATACAGTACATACAGTACAAGTCGCAAACAATCCGCATTCTGGTTTGAGAATGTATTTAAATTAACTGTCTACACATAAAACTACACATATTTATGTATATCATTTTTCATTTTTTGAGTCATCTGTGGCTAAATGGATAGAGAGCTGGGGACAAAAAGATCGCCAGTTCAATCCCCTATCTTGGCAAGTCATAGCTGAAGTGCCATTTAGCAAGACACCCAACCCAAACCAAACTTCTCCAGTGTGCGCCTCAATGGGGGCAGCACACTGCTCAGGGTGTTCAACCCCTGTATGAGTTGAATGCAGAGAAATAATTTACCTATGGGATCAATAAGAGCACTGTGTGGGCGTGCACTGTCATGAAACAAAACAAGACCCTTGCAAGGCAATGTTAAGCTTAAACTATAGAGAAACTCACTAATAGGCAATGTTTGTTCTTTTACCTGAAAATCTTTCATTACTGGCTCTTGACTATACCAAAGTGTAAGCATCAATTTTCCGGTGGATGGTTGTCATCTAAACCACAATGCCAGTCTTTTTTATGAGGTGTTTGCATGAGCTTCTGCAAGACCAGCAAAGCACAATGCTATGAATTTTGTACCTAATCATACATTGACAGCTACAAAGGCAAGGAAATACTTGCATTTTCAGCTGAAAAGTAACTAGCTGGTTAGCTAAGCTGTTAAGGTTGCCAAGTCCAAGTAGTGAAAAAACCGAGGGTTGAGGTTGGTTGGGTGCCAGCGGGGGTGAGGGGGCTTGGTAGTTTAGTCTAACGGTGTTTGCTAACCGGGGGGGTTACTTAAAGTGTTTGCTTTCTATTCCACACTTATTATAGCTAGTGTTGCGGCACCTCCTGATTTTCCCGTTATTGTTCTCTTTTTTTTAGTTTCTGTCCCAGAAAATTGATCCTCCTTCTCGTGGGGTTTTAGTAAAAAAGCACTTTTATTCGCATATTCATTCACCTTTAAATGAACATATATTATGCTGTTGCGTCTGTGTTCTCTTCTCCACACTAACATATAGGCGTGACGTGCTAGTCTCTGTGTTGCTGGAGCAGACGGATGATAATATTTGATTGGTTCTTATGTAGCGGTATTCAAAAACCAAGACAGCTGTCTAATTAATGATAGTTCTATTAAACCATTGCTATATAAGTCAGGTTATTCGAGCGAGGAGCGATAGATCGCATTTCGCATATGAAGCAAACATGGGTAGCATCGCACCATTCAAAACAGTGGGACAAGGTGGCACAAAACAAACGTATTACATTTCAGTATGCAAAATGTAGTATTATCTTACCGGTCACCTATTAACTACTGTCCAGGCAAAACCACAAGCTTACAGAAAACAGACGGTGTAAGAGCAAGAATTAGTAAGTATGAGATATAGAAGGTTAGCTAGATTATAGAAACATAAAAGCATTTAGATTTTGATACACCAAATTTAATGCAGAAAGGATGAAAAAAGAGATGTTTGAGGAATGGGTAAGGGCCACAGTGGCAGCAGTGCGTGCGAGTCGGGGGCAGAGAGCACATGCACTTGCATTAAAATGTGCTTGCATTAAAACATTGGTTTGTACCATGGTTTGTCTGCAACATATATCCTGTAAGTAACACCCTGCCTTCAACACCCCCCTGGCATTTAGGATTTTTACTACTCAGATCTGGCGATTCTAATCATAACTATGAATGCAACTAATCCATTGAGGATGTTTCTATTCCATACGCTTATATTTACTCTTACATCAATTCCGTTTATGCTAAATAAAATGTTTGTTCAAAATCCCCTCCTGTCTTTATTATAGTGCTTAGTTATACTATTTCAGTTTTTTTTTCCGCCCATCCCCACCTGACACAGCGAACCACCAAATCATGTGCAAATTCTACCCCTTGTTTCCCCAGTGGACTCACCAAGTGACAAAAAAGAGCCCCTCTCCCTACTAATCTGCTTTTTAGTGGCCCGGGATGAACATTCATTTCCATAATCAAGTCGACAGGTGTGGAGAGGGTGAAAAAGCACGGCTGAATGAAGGCAAGAGGAAAGGTGGAAAGAGATGCGGGGTTGATGGGAGCAGGGGGGTTACTCTCATGAAGAATCCCAGGCTTTAGTCACGAGGCTGTGATTGGAGTTGACAGTCCCACCTGCTACTATCCCCTATCCATCAGCAGTAACCGTGCTGACCCACACTGGTCATATTTTAAAAGCCTTGATCCAGAGTTCATTCTTGTCTGCATATGCATGTGACACAGGGCAGGGTCTGAGCCAGGGTGCACATTAGCAGTCATATGTTAGAGCTTCAGAGCAGATCCCTCATGCGCCTGTTCGCTAATTGAGGCACAATTTATGTTCCTGCAAAGACCAATGATCAAGAGACAGGAAGGGGGGGTGTGAAAGTGAAAGCAAAGAGCTTAGTTTTTAGTTATTTTTCTTTAAGAAAGCCATACTGATCTTTATGAATTTATGAGCATGTCATACCTCTGATACATATCCTTCTCTGATTTATTGTAGCAGCCCGCATCAGATATAAAACCTTGATACACTATATTTTCAAAGGTATTTGCTTACCAATGCAAATTATTAAAATATTAAAATAATTCCAATCACTTCCATGGCCACAGGTGTATGAATGCTTTAGCATACCAAAACATTTTGGACAATTCCATGCACCCAACTTTGTGGGAACAGTTTGGAGCTGGCCTCTTTCTCTTCCAACATGACTGTGCACCAGTGCACAAATCAAGGTCCATAAAGACATAGATGACAGAGTGTGTGTGAAATTGTCTGGCCATGCACAGAGTCCTGACCTTAACCGGATAGAAAATCTTTAGGATGAATTAGAGTGGAGACTGAGAGCCAGGACTTCTCCAAAATCAGTGTGTGACCTCACAAATGCCCTTCAGGATAAATGGTCAAAGATTCCCATAAACACACTCCTAAACCTTGTGGACAGCCTTCCCTTAAGAGTTGAAGTTGTTCTATCTGAAAAGGGTGGATCGGTAATATTGAACCCTATGGATTACCTCATATGTGAGTCAAGACAGGTGAGCGAATACTCTTGTAAATATAGTGTAGATTAGGAGGTTGTAGGTCGTAGCATTTGTTTTGTTAGCAATTGTTTATATTGGTATAGGATGGCTAATTTCTGGCAGTATCCTAGTTCCAGGTATCATGAATATGAGTCTATTAGCGTTAGCTTTGACATTACAAGCTAATAATTCAGCTCTCACTGTGGCATTGTTGCATTGCTACAAATGGTCGATAATTATTGTCAGGCTCAGGTCAATAGGTTTATCCCTTAAGAGTCTGTCTCCTCTTTAGGTTTATACTCTGTATTGTCACTGAGGATTTCACATCACTGTCATTTTCAGCTTCCTCAATACGGATCTACACTAAACAATCATTGGATAATAACAGGCTGCTGTTTACTCATTATTCATTCATTCATTCATTCATTTTTTTCTATACCCACTTAATTCTAGATCTAGATTAACAGAGAAGTCGGTCCCCACCTGGCAACTCTGGGCGCAAGAGCAGGAACAACCCTAGACAGGGCGCCAATCCGTCATAGAGCGCATGCACACACACATACACACACACGTTCACACACTAAAAGGCATTTTAGAGACACCGGAAGTGGAGGACAAAACTAGCACGAACACGGTGGGAGAACATGCAAACACCACACAGAAATACCCCCAAGTTACCCCATCCGGGGCTCGAACCTGGGATATTATTGCTGTGAGGCCACAGCACTATCCACTGTGCCACTATGCCACCCAATTTTCTGATTAATTACAGCAAACAGATCTCAAGGAACACAATGTCTCCAAAAAGTGGCGAACATTTTTCATACTCAAGTTAACCCTTTCCCACTGCAGAATCACCACCTGTTCGCCTGGCTAGTTTAATGCTTGCTTCTCAGATGAAATACACATAGCCGGCCACTGACAGACCCTCAGCTGGATGTTTGTTGATGGTTCCTCCACTTTTGGTGCATATGTGATACTTAGCTCAGCAGGCTAGTGCACTTTTTCAGTGCTCAGTACTTTGTGAGTCCTTGGTGTTCTAGTGGCTAGGATTCAGCACTCTCGCAGCCGTGGCCTAAGTTCTATTCCTGGTCAAGGAATTACTTCTTGGGGCAGTCGTAGGCTTTGCAACCTGAAGGTTCCCGGTTTGATTCCCAATTAAATTCCCAGTACTGCAAAGTCATTATATAGCTGATGTGTCTTTGGCACTGTAGAGGCTGCTTACCTCACGTCTGTGTATATATGTTTGTTTTACTGTATGGATGGTTTAAAACCGGAGGAACAATCACTTTCACATAGATCACTTTCACATATAGTATAGGAACATCCCAGAGGTTCAGTTGTCGCAAAAACACTGGTACCAAAACTTCAGGCTCTGCCATGTGTCCCTTAACAAGTGTTCATTTCTGTAAATGTTCTCAGCATCCTTGTTTCAGCTGGATGTTTGCTGATGGTTCCTCCACTCTTGGTAGACATGTGATACCAAAGTATAGGAACAGCCCAGAATTTGTCTCTTAAAAACTGGCACCAAACCTCTGGCTAGCTGTCTGCAGTCAAAGTCAGTTAGGTCATGCCATTTTCGCATAGCTGGGAAATGTTGCCTTATGCTGTGCAGTAAACAGTTCCAACTGGGGCACTTTATCAGTGATATTATGCCACCTGTTAGGTGTTCCTTACCAAGGTTTTGGAAACGAATCAGTGTCCATGTTGTTTGTTATATAAATTATTCATTAAAATGTATCCAAAATTGAACTAGGGTGTCTGTCTCGTGTTATCTATACTTTAAGTGGGTGACTTTGGAACTTTCTGTTCCACGTTTGCATGTTTTCCCCGTGTTCGTGCAGGTTTTCTCCGGGTGCTCCGCATTCCAAAGACATGCATGTTAGGTTAATTGGTGTCTCTATATTCCTTGTTATTGTGTAAATGTGTGTGTGACTGTGTGTCTGCCCTACAATTGATTGGTGCCTTGTCTAGGGTTGTTTCTGCCCTTGTGCCCAGAGTTGCCGGATGGTTACTGGCTGGCCCCATGTGGATTAAGCGGAAAAGAAAACTAATAAATGAATGAATATTATAATCAGCACTGACAGAGCTCTACAAATTGACCATCTCTTAACCCTGCTGCTTCATCCCCAGACCCCTGGTGTGTGTCATGGCAGAGGTTAGATAACACAGTGATTCTCTCTGCAGGACATTTAAAAAAGCCCACTGTGTTCCTGAAATTACTTGAAAGAACCATACGTCTTTCCCAGTGGGACACAGTAACAAGCACATCTAGTTAAACTAAGCTCCTGCATTACCTAATCTGCACTCCAAATCTATTATTTTTATTGTTAAGAGCAAGCCAAGCTAAAAAAGATAAGCTTGGACTTTTTTTTCTACAGTCACTGGCCACTTTATTAGGTACACCTTGCTAGTTATAAGTTGGACGCCATTTTGCGTTTAAAACTGCCTTAATTGTTTATGGCATGCTTTCAACAAAGATGGTATTCTACATTTCTGGGGTTGTAACAAGTGGTTATTTTAGTTACTGCTGCCTTTCTATCATCTCAAACCAGTCTGACCAAATTCTCCTCTGACCTCTCACATCAACAAGGCATTTTTGTCCACAGAACTGCCGCTTACTGGATATTTTCTCATGTTCATGGTCTCCTAAATCACATTTCTTCCTAATGCCGATGTTCAGCAAGTTGTCTTGACCGCCTCTACTTGCCTAAATTCATTTAGTTGCAGCCATGTGAATGGCCGATAAGATATTTGTCTTAGCAAACAATTGTTAGAGACTGGTGAGTGTATATTTAAAGTCATATTTTCACAAATACAAGATTTTCATTGGTTGATCTCTTAACAGTGTGGCAGTTTCTTCATCTCCATCGTCATAGAGTCACAGATTTCACATTTGCTTAAATAAAATTTGGGTCAGCTGTGGCTAAATGAATATGGTAGAGAACTAGGGACCGAGAGATCGCCAGTTTGATCCCCACCCTAGGCAAGTTCCCTCTGGAAATCAACAAAGTAATCAAAATAATAAAATAAAGTTCCCATGTTGGATCAGACTAGAACTCTTATGTTGGAAATGTTATTTTTCTATCAACTACCAATGAGGAAACCTAAAACCTGTTCAGTGCTTATGTTCTGAGTAAGAGATACCCATCCTCATTCGGTTACCAACCAAAAAAGTTTCTGTGAAGAGGTGTGTAGAATTTACCATTAGGGTGGATCAGGAAGATGTCTGAGACAATGTCAGGCACAGCACTCTCTCAGTGGTGGCATGTGAACTTTCTATACCCAGAATAAGAGAGATAACAGAGAAAGAAATTATTAGACATCATAAAATGGTAATTTATAAACTGTGGCACATGATTGATTACAAATCCCGCTAAAACTAGAGGGAACACATGCATAAGGGCTTCCTGAGATATTAGGGTGTCTCAATTTACCAACACTCTATAGCCCATATTCCACCAGATCTGCACCTTTTGCTAAAAGGAACTGAAGCTATGATAGAATGCTTGAGAAGATATTTGCTCCTGAGCAACACCATTAGTACCTTCATCAGTGAAGCATGTTGTTGGCAGCACTATGTGTGTATATAGTGTTGGTCTTCATCATAAAATATTAGAAACAATAAATCTAATGTGTCCACATGAGTCATAAACCTTATGAGAGTGGTAAACTATTCTGTCCATCAAGGTCTTCTCCAGTAACCTTGGTTCAAAATGTATTTTATATAAACCAACAAGATTCTTTACAAATAAAAAATGTGTTTTATTGGGTTCTTTCGTGTTCAACGATTACTTTCTTATTGATCAGTTCAATGCAGCCTTGGGTGATCTCAGCTTAATGGGAAATTAAATTTAACTGCAACACATTTGTGAAGTAAACTTATCAATATTTTCATAGATCCACAACTTGCTTTCTGTATCATTCCAAGATTCCACCCCCAGCCCCAGCCCCTCGATAAGTCCCTTATCATTTCTGGCCACTTTTAATGCAGAAGTAACTGCTCTAAATCCTCTAAATTGTCACAGGGAAATTTTTAAATATGTTGTATATACATTAATTGTACAAATTACATATGTTCTTACAGAGATATTATGTTCAAATCAGAGATAATTTTGAGGTCATCATCACAGCTTCAATGGAGTTTAATGGGGCTTCAGCAATGGCCTAGACTTAAAGACATTAATTAGACATACGATGCATTGAAGTCACTTCCACGGTAGCACAGCTTCTGAAGGAAGAAAATGTTCAGTGGGCGGGACTAGACTCTGGGCTTCTGCTTGATGATTGAAGAGATTGCCAAGTAATTGACATTGATTAATAGTAAAGTAAGTCATATCTGCTTTATGTGGTGTTAGTGTTAGTTTTCTCAACATGCTCAATCCTTTCGGCTTTTTCTCTGCCACCAGGAGTCGTCACAGAGAGTCACTCGCATTAGGATCTGGCACAGGTTTTACTCCAGTTGGATCACTGGAAGCTTTTGTACCTTAAAGTAAGACATTGTTATTTTTAAAGTAGCTCAGCTGTAAAGGCTTGAAGAACATTTAATTGTGTCTGTCCATCAGTGTTTATTAATGGTTCAATATGAACTTGGCAGCAAGAGCTTCATTCAGTTGATTTTATTATTTTTATTTCTGGACCGTGTTCACTTCAAGAAGTTGTTCAAAGACTGCTGATTACTAATGCATTAGGGCTTTGGAAAATGGGCCAAACCACCACACACACAGACACACACACACACACACACACTTAAATCAAATGTACACCCTAGTTTTACAAACAACACCCCACAAACCTCCTGGTACTGAGGAGAAATGAGGAGAAATACACTTGTGTCCTGATAATTAACTTTCTGTTCAGGTGTTTTTTGACTTATCAATGGGTTCTCAGTTTTTATTATTAATTATATATTCATTTTCTATACCCACTGAATCCTAGTTCTAGGGCCATGGATAAGTCGGTGCCCACCCGGCAACTCTGGGCGCCAGGGCTGGAACAAACCTAGACAAGGCACCAATCTATCATATCACACACACACTGACACAAACACACACATCCACACACTAATGGGCAATTTAGAGACACCAATTAACCTTTCATAGATGTCTTTAGAATGTGGAAGGAAACAAAATACTACTACCACTTTTACTACTACTACTACTACTCCTTCCTTTTAATAATAATTACTGTATTATTATTATTATTATTATTATAAATCCATCGATTCAGTATCTTCCGCTTAATCAACACGGGGTTCGCGAGCCAGCCGGTGCCCTCTCTGGGCATCTCTGGGCATAAGGGCATAACGTACATCTTGCATTAAGGATTTTTGATTCTGCCTAATAGAGAAATCAAGATACGACAGACTGGGGTAAAGAGAGAGCAGGAGTAGAGGGGGGTATAATGGCGGGGGCTGAATGGCCTCATAAAATAATAATCAGCTAATTATCGCCAGGATGACTTCTTCGTTTCCTTCTGAAGCACACATATGGACGTCTGTGAATAGATTGTCAAACCATACCCAGCATTCGCACTTCACTGCTCTATTCGCCAGAATGCACACTGGCATTGGGGTAAGATGGTCTACGGGTTAAAGGCAACTCAGGGGGAAAGCTTTTCCAGCTAGCAAGGAAGAGCAGCAAACGGATAACGGATGACCTGAAATATTAATGAAGCTAAACGTTTTTGCAGGAAGGTAATTGTTTTGTTTTTTTTTACCATAGATGCCATCAGCAGGACAAGGTCCCCATTGCACTCACCCAATATTATAGAGTCCCCACTAATGGGCCATAAAAAGTTTCCTAAGAGAAGACAGAAAGACAAAAAAGATGATCACATTTGGATGCTGTAAATGGGACATAGACTGATGAAAAAGTTTTATGCCGAAGTGCTTCAAGGTTTTCTTAACATTTAAGCTAAAGCTATACAATGAACCATCACTGTATTAGGAACACCTGGCAGGTGGTGTATGATAACTGATAAAGAGCCCCAGTTGGTGGTTACATCACAGTTGACTCACATATAAGGCGATTACTTGTCTAACATCATATATCTTGTAATAAATAAAATAAAATGCAATGATTTGATGCTAGGTTTGTTCCCTGGGTGGGACAACCTAGGAATTTTCTGTGTGCACCCCATGTTCAGTGGGTTTTTTGTGTGACTGTATGTGTTTATATGTGCACTAAGATGAAGTGGCACCCTGTCTGGGTGCATTAATAAACATTCACTGGCAACTTTACTAGGTATACCTTGTTAGTAAAAGTTTGGACCCCATTTTGCCTTTAGAACTGCTTTAATTATTCATGGCATACTTTCGAATGAGATTGTATTCTGCATTCCTTGGTTGTTAACAAGTGTTTATTTGAGTTACTGTCCAGCTACTAAACCGGTCTGTTCATTTTCCTCTGACGTATCACATCAACACAACTGCCCCTCACTGGATATTTTTTCTTTTTCACACCATTCTCTGTAAACCCATGAGATGCTTGTGTGTGAAAATCCCAGTAAACTCAGACCAGCCTGTCTGGCACCAACAACTTTGTCACGCTCCAAGTTACAATTCTTCGACATTATAATGCTCGGTTTGAACTTCAGCACTTCAAGTTGTCTTGACCAACTCTACATGCCTAAATGTATTGAGTTGCAGCTAAGTGATTGGCTGATTACACATTTTTGTTAAAATGCATTCGAACAGGGGTAACTAATAAAGTGATCGGTGATTGTATATGTGATGCATATTTAAATAAATAAAAGATATATATATATATTCTATAAATTGTTAATGACTAGTAAAAATTCTGGATTGCAGCTTTGCCAGTTCAGCTCCTGGACTCGTCTTCGAAGCCATGCTGCCTGATAGATGCAGTATGTGGTTTAACATTGTCTTGCTGAAATCTACAAGATGATCCTTAAAATACTGTTCTAAATTGTATTCAAATTCACTTTATTCCAGAGATAATGGCATCTCTGTGAACTGTGAACTGTGAAGATAATGGGATTGCACTGTGAACTGTGTTCATATACAGTGATTTCTGGATCTGTTTCTGTCCTCTACAGTGCAGTGATGTCCACTACAGAATGATTTTAATGTAGTGCCGTCTGAGTGCCTGAAGATTTTGAGCATCCAATATTAACCAATTAGATTTGTTTCGGTTATACACAGTGTCAGAACTTTATCTGGGGTTTGGGTTCTACAATAAATATTAACAATCAACAGCAACCTTCTGGACTCCTTTTAATTCAAGAAATTACAGTATCTGTGTACGGTACAGTCTCAAGCAGAACTTCCTGAAAGTTGCTTTCTTCTGAGGTTATGAAAATCACAATGACCCAAAAAGAGCAGAAATCAGAGTTCATAGCTGAGCACCGGAGAGCTACAGTGTATCTCCACTCTTCTTGTTTCACTTGAGTCAAAGTTGTGTTTTAGTTGATGAGCAAAGGGCACGCAGAGCAGCTCCGGTGAACTGAAAGAGAGAAGAGGAGGGATGGAATGATGGGTGGAGAGAGGCAGAGGACAAGACCCGCTACACTTGGCTACAGGAAAGTTGCGATCAATAATTCACATCATCTGTCACCACACACTTCACTGGACCACTCAACAAACAGCTCAGACAAATTAAAGTAAAAAAAAAACACACACACACACACAAGAGTCAGGCAGCCAGCCTCACCTGCTGCCTCAAGCCTCAAACAGAAAGACAACACACAAAGCATATGTAGATATACGAAGAACAGAAAAAAACTTTAGAAAGTAGGTAAAAAATGATAGACTATAGAAATTTTGTAATCAATCATTATCTAAACACAGGAACAACCTTAGACAAGGCACCATCCATCATAGGGCACACACACTAAGGGCCACATTAGAGACACCAATTAACCAGCATGCATGTACATTATTTGGAATGCGGGAGGAACCGGGAACGTCTGAAGTAAACTCATGGAAGCACAGGGCGAACATACAAACTCCGCACAAAAAGTGGTTGTCCCAGCCAGGGATTGAACCCAGTGTTTTCAAAGTACGATATGTGGATTTATAAATATAATATCTCGCAAGTTTTTACTGAATATCTTGGAGAATTTAAATCAGTTCTTCTGGAGACTTTGACTGTCACAAAAACCCAGCAGCCTTCATTGTGGGTTATGTTGTCTGGAACCCGGAAACTCTGGCAACCTGGGGGGAGATTCAACGAACATGGCAACCAGAGGCAACATGTGACTACTCTTGTGTGCGAATGTTATGGGGCAGTCACACGAACTAAACAACTGCAGATGGTTGCAATTGAGCGCGCTGATTACCGGGTTATTTAAGTTTTTGTTCAGTTTGGTGCGCAACATTATAACATTTTAAAAAATCAAAAAAATGTAAAAGAGAGAGTTACATTATGCTATATATATATATATATATAGCATAATGTAACTCTCTCTTTATATATATATACTTGTTCCGTTTTTGTTTCAAGTTTATTTCTGTGTCAGTTTATTTTGAGAAGGACTATTATTAAA
>JAOUQV010000018.1:11419608-11447513 GCA_028565295.1 Aspidoras spilotus | reverse complement strand
CCCAAACTCTTTACCAGAGTTGAGGGAATGACAGAAGAATTGTCAATGTCAATAGACAGACTGTTGGTTTTGGATAAAGTGGATTTAGTGCCAACGAGGAGAACCTCAGTTTTATCATTGTTTAACTTTAGGAGATTTGCAGAAAACCAGGATTTTATTTCTCTTAAGGTTTCTTCCTTACTTACTCGGGGAGTTTTTTCTTGCCACCGTTACTCATCTGGAATAAAACGTTTTCTGCTTTGGGACAATGTCCATTGTTAAAAGCGCTTTATAGATAAAATTGAATTGAATTGAAAATTCTTTCGTTTTTAGCCGGAAGAATATAATGAAACACACATGTTTAGCAAGCTGCCTACGGAAATACTCGTTTCAACCCGAAAGTACACAATGATGCACATACGTTTAACAGCTGCCTGCAGAAATTCTCTAGTTTCTAACCGGAAGAATATAATGATACACACACGTTCAGCAATGTGTCTGCGGAAATACTTGTTTCTAGCCGGACGTAAATAATGAGACTCACACATTTCAAAGTTTGCTAGTGTCTCTGTGAGGAAGAAAAACAACAAAACAAAACTACAATGAAGTAAGTAGTCGTTTTAATATTTAATAGAGTATTAGTTTAATTATTTTCGATTTATAATACGGCATAATGTATAATAATGCTAATTGTTGATCAGTTAGCCTGCTGCGTGTGATGGCTAGTTTGCTAAACGGCTAGTTAGCAAGATTTCTCTCTAACCTGTGTGTGTATTTAATTTTACACAGTCCACTTACTAAAGTCAAGCTCATTAATGAACTGAATGAAAGAGAAGCTCACCTGGGCATTAAAGATACCGTGTCGTGGCATTCAGAGTACAAGGACAGCGCCTGGATTTTCATCGGTGAGTCCTGGTTGTTTGTTTTCATATATTTTCCATACAAAAAAAATAAAACAACAGAGACAGTCTGTCTAGA
Source organism: Aspidoras spilotus (assembly GCA_028565295.1). Taxonomy (NCBI): domain Eukaryota; kingdom Metazoa; phylum Chordata; class Actinopteri; order Siluriformes; family Callichthyidae; genus Aspidoras; species Aspidoras spilotus. Next base: position 11,446,556 of record JAOUQV010000018.1, on the reverse strand, counting down.
CAAAAGGAAGCACAATGGAGGCTGTTTGCTGTACAGAAGCAACTGCTAGAGTCTTCTGTAATATTTTGATGGAGCCATATGCAGAGAAAAGGAGTATTAAGGGCACTGGGTTTCTTTTGCAAGTAAGAAGAAGCAACTGCAAGAGTCATAGTCTCCAAAAGAACAGTGCCATATTCTTCAAGACTCAAGTTCCAGTTCTCCCACATGAGATACTCACAAATATGACATTTTGGATAATTTACTTGATAAATAAATGATAAAATATTAGATTTATTATCTCATTGGTTTAATTTGCTTCCTTTTATCTACCTTTAGGACTTGTGTTAAAATATTTATGCAATAAATATAGAACATTCTTAAGGGGTTCACAACATTTCAAGCGCCGCTGTAGATAAACTGCATGATTATATCCTGTATTTAATTCCTGTTCCATTGTTTAAAGCGCAGTATAAATAAAACTGAGTGGAATTGAAATGAACGATGTTCTTATTCCGTGAGCTGAAGTGATTCATGGATGAATGTGGCGTCTTTGTTGTAACCTGCAGGTGGATTTCCGTATGAACTGACCGAAGGAGATATCGTCTGCGTTTTCTCACAGTACGTCCAGTCTGATCTTTATTACTAATCCTTTACCCCCTCATTACCTTCTCGTTCACTCTGTTCATTGAAGAAATGCTAATTGTTCCGCATCCTGTCTTGGTGCTAGATATGGAGAGATTGCCAACATTAACTTGGTGAGGGATAAGAAGACAGGGAAGTCGAAGGGTTTCTGTTTTCTGTGTTATGAAGACCAGAGAAGCACCATTTTGGCAGTGGATAACTTTAACGGCATTAAGGTAATAAAGACTTTTATTTTGTACAACAGTAGAGTCAACAGAACAGGGTTATACATTGTCAACAAATAATAAAATTAAATGCTTTATTATTGCATCATTACATTATTGACACAGAACGTTAACTTGATTAGGTTAGGAACGGAGGGTATAGGATCATTTGATATAGTTCCTCGGTTGGTGGTTACATCACAGACATGGGTGGAAATTAAAGGGCACTGGACACTTGGGTACATATGTTTAATTGCTTGTTAACACATCTAATCTACCAATCACATGCATTTAGGCATGTAGAGGTAGTCAAAACAACTTGCTAAAGTACAAACCAAACACCAGAATGGGAGGGGGTTCAAGTGACTTTAAAAGTGTTACCAGGTGGACACTGACTGGTCCGACACATCGTGTGAATTAAGAGAAAAATGATGGATGGATAGACCAACCCATTATTAACAAGGTTTTCCTAATCCAGTGATCAATTAGTGTATAATTTTAAATCCTAAAACAAAAGGAAATCCTTCCACGTTGACCTTCATTTTCACATTCACCCTTTAAGGTCATGTTTTTTTTTTCCCCACCACAGATTAAAGGCAGAACGTTGCGCGTGGACCACGTGGCTAATTACCGGCCACCCAAAGACTTCGAGGACATAGATGACATCACCAAGCAGCTTCGGGCGGAAGGGTGCGGTCCCATACTGCCTTCTGCATCTGACTCAGAATCGGAGGACGACTATCTGTTGCCTTTGAAGAAAGCGAAAAAAGGTAAAGCTTTAAAAATAGACTAATAGAATAGTTGTAAATCAGGATTCAAAAACATTGTGTGTGTGTATCAATATCTGTGATGACAGACAAAAAAGAGAAGAAGAAAAAGAAGAAGGAGAAAAAGGAAAAGAAAAGAGGGGAAGAGTCAAAAGATGTTCCAGCTCCTGACTTGAGGGTGAAGACGGAGAAAGAGGACACGGGGTATGAGAAGTACAACATGAAGGGGGCACAAGAAACAAGGAGAGGAGAGAGGGAGAGAGAGGGTGAAAGGAGAGGTGAAAGAAAGACAGAAATAGAAAGAGAGAGGGACAGAGAGGATGAAAGGAGAAGACCGAGGGAAAGAGAAAGGGACAGAGAGGACAAAGGAAAAGGAGAGAGGGAAAGGGAGGACAAAGGAAGAGGAGAGAGGGAAAGAGACGACAAAGGAAGAGGAGAGAGGGAAAGAGAAAGGGACAGAGAAGACAAAGGAAGAGGAGAGAGGGAAAGAGAAAGGGACAGAGAGGACAAAGGAAGAGGAGAGGGGAAAAGAGAGAATGAAAGGACAGAGAGAAATGATAAAAGAGAGAGAAAAAGGGAATGGGGCAGTGAGGAGGAAATGAGAGGAGAGAGGGACCAAGAGGAGGAAAAGAAAGGAGAGAGGGACAGGGAGGAGGACAGGAGGATGGGAAAGAGTAGAGACGAAGCAAGAGGGAGAGATGAACATACACATGAGAATAAAGAGAGAGAACGAGAAAAAGCGAGATATAAGGACCGACATGGAGAGAGAGACGACAACCGGGAACGTCACTATCGAGAAAAAGAAAAACGGAGAGATAGAGACTCGGACCGTGAGCACAGACGCAACTGAAACCAGCAAGCCGAGAGCGAGAGTCTGAGGGTCAGTCTGGTTACGGTATTTATCGAAGACTTTGTGTAGTTTGTAGAAAGTGTTGGAGATGGATAAGTTGAAGACGGAGCCGGACGCACATCCACTTCTGATGACAACATGAAGTAATTCTGTTCGAAAGATGAGTGACTGTAGATTATAATCAGCCATGGCTCTGCCCACGCAATAATCTAACAAGGTCTTTTTATGGCTCATAGCTCAGCACAAGTCAGAGTGCGGATAATTTTCGACTTACCTCAAATAATTTTTTATCAAATATTGTAAATAAAAAAAAATCCCTTTTTTAAATACTTACCTCATCCGTGTCATCATCAATGACAAATATATAATCATTGATACAAAGAGCAAATTAGATTTATACAACTAGTACAGAAAAAAACTAAACATGAATATTATATATATATATATACTACACACCCACTGGTCAATTTATTAGGCACACTTGGCTAGTAAAATTTGGATCCTGTTTGCCTTCAGAATTGCCTTAATTCTGGCACACTTTAAACAAAGATGGTAGTCTACATTCCTTGGTTGTTTTCTCGGTATTCTCGGTAAACCCTAATGACGGCTGAAGATGAACAGCACCGTCTGCCACAAACATGGCAAGTTCGGAGTCATTTAAATCGCCTTTCTTTCCCAGTCTGATGCTCCGTTTGTACTTTAGTAAGTGGTCTTGACCACCTTTACATGCCCAAATGCTTTGACCATGCCGAAACCATGTGATTGGATGATTAGATATGTGTTAACATGCATTTGTAGAGGTGTACCTAATAAAGTAACAGACTGTGATCTTACTCCATAACCTTCTTTTTATTTTTGGGAAACAGATGTTTTTTTTTTAAGCAGTGACTTTATTTCCTTCAAAACTGCAATGCACTAAACATCCTGGTTTATATGAGATGAGGCACAGATACAGGTGCATATCAATAAATTAGAATATCATCAAAAGTTTTATTTATTTCAGTAATTTAATATAAAAACAGTGAAATGCAAACATTTATATAGATTCATTACAAACACAGTGATCTATTACTAGTGTTTATTTCTGTTCATGTTGAAGATTATTGTTTACAGACAATGAAAACCCAACAATCATTATCTCAGAAAATTAGAATATTTAACACAACACACTTGCAATGGCTTCCTAAGAGTTTAACATGGTCTCATAGGAAGACACTGGTAGTCATTGACGGCCTTTACAAGGAGGTTATGCCACAAAGGTCATTGCTAAAGAAGCTAGCTGTTAACAGAGTGCTGTATCGAAGCATATTAATGGAAAATTGAGTGGAAGAAAAAGGTGCACAAGCAACCGGGATAACCGCAGCAATGAAAGGATCTTCAAGAAACGAGCATTTGGGAACATTCAAGAAACTCCTGCTGGACATGGACATGGGCAACAACTGTTGCTTTTCTTGTATTAAGCCACTTATGACCAAGAGACACTGACAAAAGCGTCTAACCTGGACCAAGGAGAAAAAGAACTGGACTGTTGCTCTTTGGTCCAATGTGTTTTCAGATGAAAGGAATTTTTGCATTTCATTTGGAAATCAAGGTCCCAGAGTCTGGAGGAAAAGTGGAGAGGAACACAATCCAAGCTGATTAAGATTTAGTGTGAAGTTTCCACAATCAGTGATGGTTTGAGAGTCATGTTATCTACTGGTGTAGGTCCACTGTGTTATATAAAGACCAAAGTCAGCGCAGCCGTCTACCAGGAAACTTTAGAGCAATTCATGCTTCTCTCCACCGACAAACTTTCTGTAGATGGAACTTTCATTGTCCAGCAGGACGTGGCATCTGTCCACACTGACAAAAATACCAATACCTGGTTTATTAACCACAATATCACTGTGCTTGATTGGACAGCAAACTCACCTGACCTAAACCCCATAGAGAATCTATGTGGTATTGTCAAGAGGAAGATGAGAGACACCAAACCCAACAATGCAGACAAACTGAAAGCTGCTATTAAAGCAACCTGAGCTTCCATAACACCTCGGCAGTGGCACAGGCAGATCACCTCCATGCCACGCCGCATTGATGCAGTAATTCGTGCAAAATGGAGCCCCGGCCAAGTATTGAATGCATTTACTATACATATTTCTCAGTAGGTCAAAATATCTGCATTAAAATTAGTTTTTAGTTGGTTTTCTATAATATTCTAATTTTCTGAGATAATGATTGAGTTTATTGGCTGTAATTAATAATCAATAACATTAACAGAAATAAACACTAGATATAGATCACTATGTAATGAATATATATAATGTATGAGTTTCACTGTTTGTATTGAAATACTGAAATAAATTTTTTGATGGTGTAATTTATTAAGATGCAACTGTAGACACTTCCAGGTAGCTGCACCGTTGAACGTCATAACATTCCTGTCTCTTATAGGGAATGGCCTGATTGGCTGATTGGCCGTTACGCCCAAAACCCACTCGCGATTAAGAGAATTAGTAAATGCCGCGTGCGCGTTTCAAGCTGCACAAGGTGTATTTTCCCCCGTCATTATGATAGTAAAGACACACTGACAATGCATTAAACCTAGCTGAACTGTTGACGGCTTGCCCATAGGGCACTGAAATAGGGCCCTTGATCTTTTACTACATGTAATCTTTAAAATGATGAACTCTTATAAAAAAAAAAAAAAAGGCAATCAAATTTTTTATTCTTTAATTAAATGGAAGTATATTGAAGAAAACTCCAAGATTTTTATTTATATATATATTTATATACAAATATATTTCATTTACTTTCTAATTTATTTAGTTATTTATTTAAATTACAACACTGCTGTATTTGTCAAGTTTATATATATATATATATATCTCGGGAGTTTTATCATTTGATCATATTTATGATAATATTTTGTGTCGTATCAGCCAGCCCTGGTATTCCAAATTATTTCATAAAGTCTTAGGAGGAAAAAAAAACAAAAATGTATAAACTGTACACATTCACAGCCAAAGCTACAATTAGAGTGTATACAATATTCATACAGGGAACATTGGAACCATTAGAAATCCCATCACCAAAATGCAGAACCACCTGCTCCCTTCATTCCTCATCCAATTTCATTTGAAACTGCATGTACAGATTGAAGTGTGGGGGTTGGGGAGCAAACTGGAATCTGTTCTGACAGCTGAGAGTTCAAAATTTAATCGCAAAGATAAAAATATATAAGAAATCCTGGGTAGTTGTTGTTAGATGTTCTTCCATTTTATTCCAGATTTCAGATGAATTCATGTAAATAGCCTTAAATTGATTTCTCACTGATAAATAGAATAATTGTTTATTGATTAACATTGTCAATAACAGCAACGGTCATTTTAATGATGGGGGGCAGAGGTCATACTCATACACAATTTTCACATCTTATGCAATTTATAAGGAACACTTGTTCAATAGCTTGTTAACGCAAATATCTAAAATCAGCCAGACACATGGCCGCAAGTCAATGCCTTTAGGAATGAAGAACTGGTCAAGACAACTTGCTGAAGAGCAAACCGAGCATCAGACTGGGGCAGAAAGGTGATTAAAGTGACATTAAACATGGTTGTCAGTGCCAGACGGTGCTGGTCTCAGAATTTCAGAAACGGCTGATCTACCGGGATTTTCACATAGCAATCTCTAGTGATAACAGACAATGGTACAAAAAAAAAAAAAAGAGAAAATATCCAGTGAGGGGCAGTTGTGTGGATGAAAATGCCTTGTTGATATAATAGGTCAGAGGAGAATGAATGGTCAGACTGGTTCGAGATGATAGATAGGCAACTGTAATTTAAATAACCACTCGTTACAACCAAGGAATGTAGAATAGAATATTTGTTGAAAGTATGATACGAAGAATTACAGCAGTTCTGAAGGTAAACAGTGGACCAACCTTTTACCAACAAGGTGTACCTAATGCTTGGTTTGCACTTCAGCATACTTAAATGCATCGAGTTGCAACCATGTGATTGGCTGATTAGATATATGTGAGGTTATGTGTTAACAGGTGTACCTAATGAAGTAGCCTTCGAATCTATAATTATATCATTTAGTACACCTTAATCAAAGATTTTTATCCCTTCGAGAACATTTTGCTCTGTGTGTGTGTGTGTGTGTGTGTGTGTGTTTTTTTTATTTTCTCGGAGAGAACCCTTAAAGATTCTAAGGTTAGGTTCAGGGCAGTGAATTACATAGACATTAAGGTTCATAGAGTATTTCTTTTTGTTCAGATTGAGTCATTCTAATATTCGGGTACTCTTGAGTGAATCGCCTCACATTCTTTGCCAGAAATCATTCCAATATGCCAAAAAGACATTGATGACCCATTTTTGTTTTGAGGAACATCTGGAAGACCATTTCTACTCCCAATTGGCCTTTGATTAAATTAGCATATCGAGTTTCCATGACAACCGGGAGACTAAAACCAGAAATATTCAGCCAGTGGACCCCGATCTGAGCCAGAATAAGCCCTTAATGTAAGTATTAGACAAGACACAAACATTAATGAACACAAACACACACAGCACCACTGGATATCGTTCCAGAAGAAGAATCTTTTTTTTGTTTTTATATTTAAATAAACGCGACAGAAAGCCGAGAACATTTGTTAAAGTGAGGACCACCAGGGTCTTAAGATCGATGCAGTCCAGACATATTACAGACATGTTTGATATCAGAGGTATTCGTTTATAAAGATATTTAGATTTCGTATATATTTTTTTCTCTAGCTGTGGAGATTGGGATTTTTTTATATAAAATTACGCTTCACAATCATTTGCGTTATCCATAAATCCATTGTTCTTGAATAATTCCTGATATACAGACCTGAAGTTCCTCGGATTCCCTGTTGGATTCTGAGAGGTTTACGTTTGCATACAAGTAAGGCGCTGTGAGGAAATCCCAAAAATGTGTCCGTGAATTTAACTCAGATTTCCGTTTAAAAACTGTGGAGCTTTCTAGACAAAAACAACCCGTTGACCGAGACAAACGCACACATTTATAATAACAAAACTAGCTTTCCGGAGAATATTTACAAACTGTGTCCATCTTAAGACAAAAAAAAAAAAGTATAGAAAAACAATTTGAGTAAGGAAACAAAACCCTGAATGCACTGTGGAGCCGCTAGTGGCTAGCATTAAAGCATTAAGCTTTTTTTTTTATATATATAAACAAAAGCATGCAGGCTCGATGTTTACATGCATTCTTCAGGATCTGGACTACAAAAGGTATATCATATATATATGATATACCCAAGTCCAGCGTACCACAGTTTAAAACATTCAAGTGTCACAATAAGTCAAACTATTTATAAAAATGGTTTGAGACAAACCGGACGTTGTTTATAAGATCAAAACTTTACCCTCTGGTTTGACGGAAGCTTTCGATGCGTAACTGGCAAAACACATCCACCAAGACCTCGTACGCACTGGTGGGCTGCACCACGAAACAAGCTCAAATTCTATTCCTAATTATCAGGTTTCTGGACAACCGTATATATTTGGAGAGCAGACCCGGACTCGGGCAAGACGAGGTCATTGAGTTTACCCATAACATTTCCTTCAAGTCTTAGGCAATACACTTCTAGCAGAGGGCAGATATGTACCTGTTTAAAGACGTACAACAGAACAATGAAGTTCTAAAGCCGAGAGAATTCAGGAAACTCGGGACCAAGCAATATGAAATCCTTTTAGGGTTTGAGTAAGATAATTCTGGATTAATTGGCATCGTGAATCAGGTTAAATTTGTAACACAGTCAGATGGGCATGTGCCTTTAAAAAGGGTCTGTTGGATACATGTTTGGGGTAAAATAAATGTAGATGGAGTGTAATATATATATTAAATATATATATTAAATAATCTCAGACATACAAACATACAGTGGATATAAAAGTATACACGCGCCGGTTAAAAAAAAAATTACAGCAAGAGAAATATTTTCACAACTTTGTCCACATTTACTGTGACTTATAACCTGTGACCTATAACCTATACGATGTAATTGAAAAACAAACAAACCTTTCAGTGAGGAAGTATAAAATAAACAACCGAGATAATGTGGTTGCATAAGTGTGCACACCCTTTTAGAACTAGGGGTGTGTCTGTGTTCAGATTTAACCAATCACATTCAAACTCATGTTTAATTGGAGTCAGCACACACCTGTCACTATTTAAAGTGCCTCTGATCAACCCCAAATCAAGGTTGAACGTTTTAAACCTAATTCCAAAAGGTATATTTAGTGCAAAAACAACACTGCTCAACACTAAATAAACACCATACCTACAGTAAAGCATGGTGGTGGCAGCATCATGCTTTGGGGCTGTTTTTCTTCAGCTGGAACTGGGGCCTTAGTCAGGGTGGACGGAATTATAAACAGTTACAAATACCAGTCAGTGTTGGCACAAAACCTTTGGCCTTCTGTTAGAAATCTGAAGATAAAGAGGATCTTCATCCTTCAGCACGACGATGACCCAAAGCACACATCTAAATCAACAAAAGAATGGCTTCACCACAATAAGATTAAGGCTTAGGAATGGCCCAGCCAGAGTACAGACCTGAATCCCATCGAACATCTGTGGGGTGATCTGAAGAGGGCTGTGAACAGGAGATGCCCTCGCAATCTGTCGGATTTGGAGCGGTTTTGCAAAGAAGAGTAGGCAAATATTGCCACACTGATTGGCTTTTATTACAGCACTCAGTCTTTTTGGGTAGGAGCCCAAGGTGCTGCAACAAAGTATTAGATTAAGGGTGTGTTTATTTATGCAACCAGTTTATTGTAGGTTTATATTTTTCTGCTTTAAAGGTTTGAGTTTGTTTTTCAATTGCATTGTACAGGTTATAGGTCACAGGTTATAGGTCACAGTAAAAGTGGACAAAGTTAGAAAAATATTTGTCTTGCTGTTATTTTTTTTACATCATAAAAACCTGGCATTTGGACAGGGGTGTGTAGACTTTATATCCACTGTACACACAAACACACACATAGGTGAAAACTTGTGTTCCTGTCCTATACATACATACACACACACACATATGTACAAACCTGGCAATTAACAGCAGAGTTGATTTAGGTGCGCTTGAGCATGAAAAACCTAGCACTGCATTCATTGGCACTCCAGGACCAGGATTGGGCTATAGACCCTGGGCTTCTAGCTCTGTGAATGGATGAGTAGAGGATTTATATCCCTCGATGCTTTTAGCTTCATGTTTAACCCACCCTTGAGCAGGTTTCTCCTTAGTTTGTCTTAAAATATCTGTGATTCCTGTTTCGTGGTACAGCCCCCAAGGTGAATGTTCACTTATTAGCAACTAAAGTAGTTGTGGTGGTCAGTGATGATGTGGGAAATGAGTTACAAATACGCAAGAAGTCATGCATTTGCCCAACAAACCTGGTTTAGTCAAGTTTGTTGGCTTTATTTCCACCATGTACATCCTTTTGTTACTGTGAACTGCACAGTCGTATCGTCTACAGTTTTATAAAGTCAGTGCAAAAGTGTGTGAAGCAGCCGAGCTGAGATCGCACAAAAAAAAAAAAAAAAAAATTATACAGGCTCCAACTGGTATAAGGAAAATTGTCTCAGCTACAAACGTCCCATCACAGACAGGGCCACTTTACGTGCTTCAACTTGAACTGAACCGAACCTGTGCGCCATCTTGAGACTTACGAGGAACAGTTCTTGAATTATTTTCTGTGCATAATAAGCCTGCGAGGTGTAACAGTCAGTCCCTGGGAAACAACATTCAAGAGATCAACCTCAGCACATGGAAATGGTTACATTGATACCCAGGTTGCCGTTGTCAGCGAACAAATGTGCGATAGAGGTGTCAAAGACCAGGCAGTCGCTGTTCATGATTGCTGCAGCTACGCCATCGTGAATGGACCGCGGCGTCGCTTCCCACGTAAGTCGCCTGCGGTTTCCATTCAGCTCAAGCCGGTAGGCGAAGTTCTCAGCCTGTTTGCGAGTCCCAATAAGTAGCACGATGGCAAAGAACTGCTGGTGTCCTTCGTACTTCTCCTGCTTTTCCAGCACTAGCATGAAATGATGGCCAAAGCAGGACTGCATCATGACCCAGTCAACCGCGCCGGGCAGGTTGATGTCGGTTGCCAGGAAGACAATGTCCTCGCCTTGCAATGTGGTGATGGATTTGTGGGCGTGCATGAGGTGGGGCATGACTGCTTCCAGTGAGCCCTGCCATTTGCAGGAAGCGCCAGGGCAGGGGCATGTGTATGGGCGGAACTCGCAAACCTCCTCGTGCTCCGGCTTCTCGCTGTGGTGCAGAGTCAGCATGCAACCCGCTGAAGCATACTATAGAGGGGGAGACACAAAAAAAAAACAACACATAAGAACTAAAATAATACACTAAATCTGCCAGTACTTGCTAACCGGATCACCTGCAGGAAACCCTCATGGACATGGGAAGAACATGTAAACTTCAGAGATGCCCCCTTTGCCACTCAGGATTTAAAACCGAGACCTTCTTGAAGTGAAACGGCAGTGCTACACACTATGCCAACTTGTTTAATTAAGTTAGTTTTGGACTTGGAAACCTGATTGAATGTTGCAAAATCAATTATTTCAGACATAGGTCATGATTGAATCCAAATCCAGATCATGACAATCACAACGACAACGAAGTCAGAAAGCTTTAAAGAAGCAACAGATCTTGTTTTAATGACCATTGCTTTTATACATAATGAACACGAATGACATGGACATGCAGCACTGGGCAAAATAAGAAGGAATCATTCAGACAATAATTTATATCATGGCAACAAATTCCAGTGCAAAGTCCAATGATGACATGAAGTAACTGGAAGGGCAGAGGGATGGGGGGGCGGAGATGAAGCACACAGGTTACGACCAATGCCAAGGGAACTGAAAGTGAAGACAAGACTATAAATTACAGTGCCAGAAGTATCATCAGTAGGTTCATGTCTGCTACATACTACACCACAAGAAGCCTTGCTCTGAACAGGGGTCATTAAGTGGACATATTGTTGGGAAATGTGTGTGTGGGATGGACAATGAATAATTGCGGTGTACAACAATAAGGCTCTGAGCAGATTTCAGACATGAATGAGTTTCTGCAGGTATCAACAAGTCTTAATTTAATGCTTTTAATAATCTTTTAATGCCACAAACATACATTGAAAAAAACTAGCCACCCAAAATGGGACATGGTTAATGTTTTGTGAACCGGTTTAATCCCGTATCCAATATAAACACTATAAATGCTGCAGTATGTGCAGAAGTCAGTACGCTCTTGATATCTTCCAAATGTTATGAAGTTGCTGATTTTCTTTTCACATGAGAAAGATTTAGTACTTTAGGAATCAGAAAACATTGCAGTGAATAACCCAGAAACTCAGTTATACACCAACTGGCCACTTTATTAGGTTAAATTGCTTGTCAGCACAAAGATCTAATTAGTCAATAACATGTCCGCAACTCAATGCATTTAGGTATGTAGAGGTGGTCAAGACAACTTGCTGAAGTACGAACCAAACATCAGAATGGGGCAGAAACATGGCATGATTGTTGATCCCAGATGGGCTTGTCTGAGTATTTTGAAAACTGATGATCTTCACAACCTTCACAACAATCTTCACAACTTCACACACAACCATCTCTAGTGTTTACAAAAAGTCATCTGAAAGAGAGAAAATATTAAGGGAGCGGCAGTTGTGTGTTGATGATGAAGGAGCTCAGAGGAGAATGACAAAATAATTGAAAGACAACAGTAACTCAAATAATCACTCATTACAACCAGGGAATGCAGAATATCATCGCTGTTGGAAGTATGCCACAAATAATTAAGGCAGTTCTGAAGGCAAAATGGGGTCAGTTGGTTTTGTACATACGAGTGATGCTGCAACTACAATTTGTAATGATTTTTAGAATCAAAAAGTATGGTTTTAAATGCAATTCAAGGCCTTGAATCCATTTAATGACTATAAAGAAAATACATTGGACTATCAGTGAATTCGGAATACCGGACAGATAGATTGGGTGCCAGCGTTTCAACAATGTCTGCACTTGTGTTCTGATTCTGTACCGCGGTGGTATCACATGTAAACCGAAAGTGAAGGGCAAACATCCAGCTGAGGGTCACACAGCATCCACTTGTGTTTGGTCTGAGAGAGGCGTGTCAAAATAGTGCAGTGTATTAGCAGAGTTGCTGCAGTAGGCTTGGTTTGACTTGTGTATGTATGTTGTTTTACAGCATGTGACGTCTGTTTCGTCCTGCAGTTAATGAAAAAGTTAGACCAATCCAATATTAGCCAGGTGTTCCTAATACAGTAATTATTCAGTGTACAGGACTGTTTCCCTTTTGTCATTATTAATAGGATTGTTTCCTATCGTCATGGTGCAAAAAGTGCAAATCCTGCAATGACCTAATAACCGGATGGTTTTCCAGGAATTTCACCAGCTTTGCTCGGTCTTAAAATAAGCTGTTCTTCACTGGGTTTAGTGCACACCATTAAAAAATGTGGGACCGCTGTGAATAAGACGACAAATGTGGATACAGAAGCAGAGCTTAAAGGTGATGAATTGCAGAAATCACTAAACCCTTGGGAATTGATTTTTTCAGAGATTGTGTTGGTGAAAATGAAAGAATATTGAGTCTAGAAGCTTAACGCTATAGTGCCCTAACAACATTAAAAATCATAACTGAAGACTTGATACATCCTTACAAACCTAAAAGATACATTACACTGGATTAGGAACACCTTCCTAATAACAGTTTGGTTCATACGTCTGATCAATTACAGCAAGGTTGTGAACATCCTCTATACCCAAGACTGCCTATGCCCATAAGTTTCCAGTTCATGATTTCTTGGCTATCCAATGTCATCCATTAATGGATGGGTTTTATACTTAACGTCATTTTCAGCATCAGCGATTCTTATGACATGAGCAATGCTACATCCATATGTAAGGTTAATTTACACTCATCAGCCACTCCAGATATCCTCCAGATAAATGCCACTTGTGTGTGTGTGTGAAAATTCCAGTAAATCATCAGTTTCTGAAACACTCTAGCCCCAATCACCATGCCATGTTCAAAGTCCCCATTCTGATGCACAGGTTATACTTCAGCAAGTTGTCTTGAACACCTCAAAATGCCTGAATGCATCGAGTTGCGGCTGTGATTGGCTGATTAGATTTTTGTGATATCTATTCATCCTCAAAATCACATATACATGTCTTTGTACTTTAAAGAAAACCAAAGCACCCGGAGTAAGCCCACAAAAACAAGGGAGACTATGCACATCCATTAAAAAGAACCCGTCTCTCTCATGTATCACTGGTACTTTTTGAAAAAAAGGGCCATATTTGGTGAGGCAAAAGTGTGTGTGGGCTGAACATTCTTTGAACCGTAAACATTAAATATAGAATATGATCAACGACAAAGTGCACAAAGTTGGTGGTTACGTCACAATAGACTCTTTTAAGGTGTTGTTCTGTCCATTGTAAAGTACATGGCAACATTTAGCGGCTATGTGTAAATCAAGCAACTAGCAAGAACCATTCTCTCATGTCTTGTAGGTACTTATTTTATGATTATAATTGGCTTTCATTTTCATTAGTACCTGGCCACTATTTAAATGCCCTGGGAGTCAAGTCAGCTCTCTCTAATCCTTTTTGGATTCCTCAACTGGTCCATAATCTGACTGGAATGATTACTCGAGGAATGACTTTAAGCTTAATTGAGTAAAGCCATTTCCCCTTTGGCCAGTTTATCCTCTTATCTTTTTCAATTACAGGGAGAAGAGATTTGATGCAAGCAGAATGCCATTGATAAACCTCACCAGCATCTAAACCAGCACCCCCAACCCCAAACCTGCATCTCCATTGCTAGAGCTGAGGATGCGAATACAAATGATAGGAATTGGCTCCAACAGGGTGGTCACTTGTGGAAAAAGTTCTTGAGGTGAATTCGAGATGTAAAGGGTCGTTCCAAAATCACTGTATCACTGGTGTGCCAAGAAAGGCCTCACTTGGTATTTGTCGTCTTGTACAGTCTGACTCGGTCAGGAGCTCGGCTACTGAATTATTGACGGCTTTCCGTATCAAATGTTGCAAATGGCATCCCACAGGGTCAGATAACCAGAGAAGGAACATTTGGAGGTCAAATATGTTTCAATTAAAAAAAAAAAAAAAAAAAAAAAAAAAAAAAAAAAAAGACCAAATGCATATTTCACAAATGTGACAAATGTGAAATATTTATGCATTTGTTTCCTTCCATTCCATGTTCTTTGCCTCACAAAATATTCCTTTATATCCATAATCCTTACCCTTTTATCTTTCTTCATTTTATTAATTGATCCCACATATTTTATATTTTCTTGCCTTTTGTTTTCATTTAATTCCTTTAGTGCTCTTTTTCATATTTGTATTTGTTCTATTCTTTCCCATCTGTTCTTTCATCTTTTTGTTTAAATAATTCCTCCATTTACTTATCATTTTTGCACCATTTGTCCTTCATCTATTCCCCCCTATTTTTTCCCCCCATTCCATTTAATTCGTTTCTAATTTTACACCATTTTCCTTCGCTGACATTGTCCTATAACCCAAGACGTTATATTCAGATGTTCATTCTTTATGCATAAAAAAAAGAAACAAAGGATAGTAACGTAAAGAATAGTTCTTTAGTTTCAATCAATACTTTGACATTACACCCCCTTTAACTGATTTCCTCTTTTATCTTCCCTTTTATTTTTAATTCCTTCGTGTCTTTACTTCATATATCTTCTTAAATCCCAAGACTGACAGTTCATTATTATTATTACTACTATTATCATTATTATTACGTTTATTTGATAAGAACAGATACATGGTAGCATAAATAAAGTAATAAATAGATCATATGCTGGCATGGTGCTTATTAATTTGCAGCACTTGTCCGTAGATGAGCTTTTATAAAACACACACACACACACACACACACACACACACACAAATATTACAATAACTAGAATTTGCTTTCTAATTTCAGTTTAAGAAAAATATATAATAATCATATATAATATAAATTATATAATAATATAGATTATAATTTTTCTTCCTTAAAACTGAAATTAGAAAGCAAATCAATACAATCTAGACTGATGATCAATTCTACCCACTCCCTCACAGACTTTTCCATGTTGTTAATCTGTTAAAACCCAAATGAGGATGAATTTCCCTTCTGAATCTGGTTCCTGTCAAGGTTTCTTCCTCCCTCTATCTCAGAGTTTTTCTTTGCCACGGTCATCAGTCAGCTTATTAAAAACTTAAATTTACCTTATATAAATTTCACATTTATATACTGTACATTATTACTGTGAATCTGCGTGTGTCAAATGTTAATTTGAAAACACCCGCTATAGAATTAAACATAAATGAATTTAAATATATTAATAAATATAACATATTGACACATGACAGTGCTTGAACTGTACTACAATATTGTTCCTCAGAATTCTCTCATATATTATTCTACACATTTACACAAAAGTATCTCAAACTATATACACATGGTGGGCCATTTATAAAGATACACAAAAAAAAAAAAAATCCTCATTTTCACCTAGAAACTCCATTTAAATGTTATTGTGTAAAGAGAGGATAAAGACGGGCAATGGTGGCTTAGTGGTTAAATGCTGTGTTACTGACCAGAAGGTCAGCGGTTAAAAACAAGCTCCTACGTTTGCCTCCTTGAGCAAGGCCCATAATCCTACTACTTGCTCCAGAGGCACCATACAGCAGCTGTCCCTTCATTAAAAGGCATTTCACTGCATGCTGTACCATGTATAATTATAGAATTCTTTTTATGACAAATAAAAATTTGTACTGAGATTCTTGTCAATGTCTAATCCCTCAAACAAGATCATAGTTTGCTTAATGGCATTACTGATTTATTAAAGATATTTTTTGGGAGCAAAAGATTTGAAAAGTCTCCACTGAGATTTCAGCAAAACACATCTAGATTGTTGTAAAGTTTTATTATTTTTTAAACTGTTATAACCCATTTTATACAATTCACACAACAACATGATCAGCAACGGGACCTCCTGCTCACAACCACTTTCAAGCCAACTGTAGTGATTTCTGAATTACATCAGAGATAGAAAGATAGTGTGAGAGAGAGAGAAAAGGGGTGAGAGCAAGCGAGAGTGTGAGTAAGAGAGACTGTGACAGACTGAGCGACAGAGTGACAGACAGATAAGGGAGCGTGAGATGGAGAGAGAGAGGGGGGCTATATCAGAACATTGCTCAACTTTCTCCATATAAATCATGAATAGAACAGATCACACCAGGAAGCAGGTATATACCGTAATTTTCCATAATGACACTTAGGACACTGTTGGTAAGGGACGGGGCAGCAAGCAGGGCCGGGTTTTTTTAACCTCCACAGATACACGTTAGCTAATCTGGAATCAATAGCAATCCAGCTAAAAGTTTCAGCGCCTGAGGTAATTAGATTAGAAGAGCCCAGGGTGGATGAGGAAACCAAGCCTCTTCCATTATAGCACTATTTCTCTGAAACGTGATCCAAACCCTGAGGGAATGTGAGGCATGATGGGAAAAATTATTACAACAAGACACCAAGTCATTCTGTTTGTCACTGAACTCGAGGAATACATTATTTACAGGTGCTGGTTATAAAATGTGAATATCATGATAGTTTATTTCAGTAATTCACTCAAAAAGTGAAACTTGTGTACTATACACATTTATTACACACAGACTGATATTTCAGGTGTTTATTTCTTTTGATGTTAAGATTTATAACTGACAACTAGTCGTCTTCTTCTTCTTCTTCTTCTATTGGCCTCTCCCTTTTATCAGGGGTCGCCACCGCGTGTCAACCTTTTCTACCTCACTCTGTATCTTCTGCTTTCACACCAACTACCTGCATGTCTACATTGACCACATCTGTATATTTCCGCTTTGGTCTTCCTCACTGCCTCCTGCCTGGCAGCTCCATTTCTAACATCTTCCTACCAATATATCCACTGTCCCTCCTCTGCACATGTCCAAACCATCTCAATCGGCCCTCTCTAACTTTGTCTTCCAATTTTCCAACCTGTGCTGTCCCTCTGATAACTAATAAAAACCCCAAATTTAGTATCTCGTACAATGTGAATATTACTTTAGCCCAATAAGCTAAATAGTATGCACAGCACTAAATACTTTTCCCCGAATTACTGCAGCAATGCAGCATGGCATGGAGTCGATCAGTCTGGGGCACTGCTCAGGTGTTTTGAGAGCCAAGGTTAAAGCTTTTAGCTGTTCTGCATTGCTGGGTCTGGCGTATAGCATCTTCACTATACACCATCGATTGTCTAGTCCTAAGGTCAGGTGAGTTCGCTGGACGATTAAGAATAGGGATATCATAATCGTTGAACCAGAGACTTATTGCTTTTTCCACTGTGTGCAGGTACTAAGTCCTGTTGGAAAATTAAATCATCATCTCCGTAAAAGTTAGTAAGCAGCAGTAAACATAAGGTGTGCTAGAACTTCCTGGTAGATAGCTGCTTTGACCTTGGACATCAGAAAACACAGTGGACCAACACCAGCAGACAACATGGCTTCCCAACCATCACGGACTGTGGAAAATTTAAACTACACCTCAAGTGACCTGGATTCTGTGCCTCTCCTTTCTTCCCTATAGACTCTGGGACCTTGATTTCCAAAGGAAATGCAAACTTCACTTTCATCAGAGTACTTAACCTTGGACCATTCAGTAGCAGTCCAGTCCCTTTCTTTAGACGTTTCTCTTTTGTTCAAGTGTTGAAGCACTGATTCTAGCGGCAGTCCAGTCTTTGTAAATCTCCCCCACATTTTTGAATGGGTTTTGTTTCACAATCCTCTCCAGAATGCTGCTATTCCTATTGCTTGTACATCATTTTCTATACATCTTTTCTATCCCTTCGCCTCTGTATTAATGTTCATGGACACAGAGCTCTGTGAACCGCCAGCCTCTTTAGCAATGACCTTTTGTGTCTTACTTGTGCAAGGTGTCCGTGGTTGTCTTTTGAACAAGTGTCAAGTCAGCAGTCTTCCCTATGATTGTGGAGCCTACAGACTTAGACTGTGGGACCATTTAATGGCCGTTGCAGGTGTTTTGAGTTAATTAGCTAATTAGAGTGTGGCACCAGGTGTCTTCAATATTAAACCTTTTCACAATATTCAAATTTTCTGAGATGCTGAATTCGGGTTTTTTTTTTTTTATTAGTTGTCAGTTATAAATGATCAAATTAATAGAAATAAACACCTAAAATATACCAGTCTATGTGTAATGAATGTATTCACTTTTTCAATGGAATTAAGGAAATAAAATAAAACTTTCATAATATTCAAATTTTATGACCAGAACCTCCATTTCTATACACACTTACACAAACGTTCACTGGATTAGGAACACCAGGCACAAGTCATCTCTAATAACGTTACCCAACTAGCAATTATGTCACAATGGACTCTCAAATGGCGTTGAGCTGTCCTCTTTATGGAAGAAGGAAACATTTATACCAGCTGTGGGTGTGTGGTTGTTCAGAGAGAAGAGCAGCAATGTGGCTATTTAAAGTTGTGTATCTTCTGCAGTGGGTATAGTTTGACTGGTATATTCATATGCATAGCACTTGTGATGTTTGGGGAGTTTGATAATGTTTAAAACAACAATCTAGAATTTTAATTGCCAATATCTTGAGACAAAGTTTCAAATGTTGTGTAATTTCATTCCTTGCATCATTACAAGATTCTTCCGATGCCCACAGGGGGCACCATGAGGTCAAGCTCAAGAACTGCTAGGGTTACAACTTTGAAATTTGGTCTAGTTACTGTATTTCACTCAGTTTTTACTCCCCATCCACACTCTTCCTGGTTGTCTTTCAATTTTTTTCTTCTTACATTTTATTCATCTTTTCTTTCCATTCATCTTCGGATTTCGTTCGTATCCATTCTTTCAGTCTCCATTTATTTGGCTTAGATTTATTTATTTATTTTAATGTATTCATCCTTACTACATTTTTTTAAATTCACTTGTTCCTTACATACTTTTTATTTGTTAATTTCCTTTCTACCCCACTATTCCCATTTAACCTGTCCTGTCTTCAACCCTGTATCAACCTTTCCATTTTATTTATTTTTCCCCTATTCGTTTCATCTTTCCCTGCTTTCATTTATTCATTTTATTTTTGTTGTCACCCATTCCCTGTTTTTTTTACAAGTCATTCCGACGTTACTTGCACTAAGTTTTCCATCCATACTTTTATTCGTTTCATTCCTTTTTTTTTTATTCATCCTTCCTCCATTTTCTTGTATTCACCTTTTCATTCATTCTCTTTCTTCATTGACTTTTTATTTTATTCTTTAACTTTCCTTCTTTCCTCATTTTCCTGACTATTTTTTAAATTTTTTCAACCTCTGCTTTATTCTCATCCGGTTTCTTTCCGGCTTTCTTCGGCCCTCCTTTGTTCCATCTCTTTTGCTGAATTTATTCCTCACATATATTCTTCCTTTGCTTTTCATTGATATCTCTTCCTTTCCTTTATTTCATTCATTCTTGTGTCCTTCCAAACTTTGAACTTCCTTCCATCCCTTATTAGTTCTTCCTTTCCTCATACCTTTCAACCTTTCAGTCTAATACACAAATCCCTAGAACCTCATCCTAGAAGAACAAATGATTCTACAGATGTGCAGAATAATAAACCAGATGTGTTAAGCATGCATGATGATGCTTGAGAAGTGGGGGGCACATGCATAGTACTCACCTCTTTCTCGGGCAGCGGCTTTGTGGGACACACGGGACGGCCGGAGCTCGGGGCGCATACGCCATTTTGCCGATGCCAGCCGAGCAAGCATCGCCAGTGAGACAGCTCCTTTAGGAGCGGCAGACAGGAGGTCGGGCACAGCATCGCTACGCCACAGACACTACTATACACAAACAACTAGAACTCTCCCACGTTGCTCTTACACTCCTGGGAGTTGAAATGATCTCCTGGAGAACAGCCTCGTAAATCCAAAACACACCACAACCGACCAAACACTTGACGCCGTTTTACGTGTATGTGTCAGAAAGAGATAAGTAATTACTCTTCTTCAAGATAGATTACATTCTGCAAGGGGAACCAGGCATAGACAGGACATCTGTTTTTTTCCTAATAGGAGACACAGGTCTCTCTCTCTCTCTCTCTCTCACACACACACACACAGCAAGACACCCAAGAGTGTCTTTCAACCTCAAAAAATTTACAATTCCCTTAAGAAAAACTCTCCCTCTCTCTCTCAAACACACACACACACAGGTATTACGAAAACCGAAAGCCTGCCCAGAGCAACAGCTTGTGCATGTGAAGCTGCACGCCAAAACGAATCACACACAGAACACCGTCTTTTATCCGGATATTGTTCCCCGATACGTTCACTCGTCTATCCTCTCGGTCCGACTCTCTCAATCTTGTCGTTTTCTACATGTCTCCCTGCTCCAGAATGTGACGATACGCTGGAAAAACATGAAAAACATTCCGGACTGCACCAGTGGAAGAACGCTCGCACAACACAGGAAGGGGGGGTGTACGGAGAAAAGAAAGGAGGGAGGCGGATCAGTCTTTCACTCTCACGGTGTGTGTGTGCGCACACTCGTTTGTACACATATTTCTATCTTTTTGAGGAGCCCCCAACAAGAATATAAATATCTGACATTGAGTCAACATTATCTCTCATTAATAAGCTTAGTTCATTAGCTGCAATAATTATGCCGTCAATAGAATGCCCTCAAAACTCCAATAACACACAATAACAGTAAGTGTGTGAGCATGTCTTTATATAGTTGTGAGGACCAAGTCATGAGAGTACACACACTGTAGTCATTTTACATTGAAGACATTTTGGCAGGTCCTCACAAGTCCTTTTCATTTATGGGGTTAAGCTTCAAGGTTAGCATAAATTAGCTGCATTAACTCATCATCATCACTGGAAGACTCCTCATTACTCTTGAATCAAATCAATCACACATGGCCTGATGTTGTGTGACCTTTGACTGGGTCCTCCAATTTTGGTGCACCAATGATACTGTGGTACAGGAACAGCCTACAACTGCAGATGTCGCTAAAAACACCATCACCACACCTGGTTTGTTTACTTGTAGATATTTTTTATCACATTACTATGACTGATGAAAGCCTTGGTCTGGCCAGTAGCCACATATGGATGTGAAGGTTGGACACCAAGCCAGGTTTCTTAGAACAAGTGCTTCCGGATGTAGTTGAGGATCTTATGTATGAAGATGGTGACCAATGAGCAAGACTACAAGAAGGCCAGAAGAGAAAAGAAACCACTTTATCACCATAGTCATGTGAAGAGGCTCTAAACTGACAGCACTGATGGAAGTGTAAAGACAGCACTTTACTGGGATTAGTGAGATAGCCCATTCAAGAATGGGCTCTCTCAATATTGTGCATCTTGAATAACATTGTAGGCTCTGGTCAAATCAAACAATTGTTGGATGCAACTCGACTAGAAGCTATTCTTCTCTGCCACTCTGTCCTGCAGAAATCATTTTATAATTCATCTTTTATCTCAAATCAGTGCCCGAATCCAGGTACAAGGAGATCGCATGATGAGGCAAGAAAATGGTTTTACCTCACTGACGGACACAGAGACTACTGCTGCACTGACAAATAAAATGTCCTCACTTTCCAAAAAAATGTCCTTAGTTTGAAAGTTACAAAGCTGCACTGGTCCTTAGAAATATAGTATTACACACACACACACACACACACACACACACAACCTCTTGGCTTCCCTGCAGTGGAAAAGGCATTCTATTTTTAGTCGCAGCATGAGCGTGGCAGCACAATCACAAGCGGGTTTCTGTGGCACTCGCTGCCGTGCTCAATCTCTTATGAACCCACACGCGCGCACACACACAAAGCATGGGAGGTGGTGTACAACAATCCAGACAAGCCGTAGGTTTCAATTAGGAGCTCGTAATGAGAAATGAAAGATGCACCAGGGACCAAGATGGAATGGCGGCACGAGAGAAGGAAATGACTTATGAACGGCTGAGGTCTGCAGATTTACGGTTCACTGCTGAAGTGCTCCAAGTGAAATGTAATGGATCCTGAATAAGCAGAAAAGTGCAATTCTAAACGTACACATTTCTATCATTTCTACTAAGGATTATACAGAAAAAAATTATTAAAAATCACTTTCCCCCCCCACCACCAGGGGTTGCCAGAGTGAGTAACTCACAATAAAATCAGGACTTATGTCGGGTGCCCTTACTGATGCAACCCTTTTAGGCTTGGGGCTTGACAATTTAGCATCCCCAATTCACCTAGCATGCATGCCTTTGGACTGTGGAGGACACCGGAGTACTCAGAGATAACCCGTGTCAATACCATGCACATTTTAACTTCGGTCAAAAACAAGATGAAGAGGAGCTCAGAGTTGTTGACAATAAACAAATGACAGATTTTTGCAACCGCCACTGCAACAAAGCAGTTCCTTGCCAATCCTACAAGCACAACATCACCACTAATTTCTCCACAAAGCAGCTCCTGACCATACAGTCATGGTCCAAGTCAGAGAAGCAGCTTTGTGACCAAATGGTTGCAGGTTCAATCCTTGATCTTTCAAGAAAATCATAGTTGTAATGCCCTTGGGCATGAGATCCACCCCCGAAATTATCCTTGGGTGCCTCATTAGGGAAGCTTCCCCCTGCTTAGTGTTTTTGTACGCGCTCAGTGCACTCTGAATGGGGTAAATGCAGAGAGATTTTTAATTAATACTATTAGGTTTCTGAATAGACAAGTAGATTGAGATTGATTTGAAGGAGGCCCCAAATATTCAGTTAGTTCTGTTAGAATGAAACTATCCGACTCAAAAGAAATATGCTATATGTCTGGACAACTAATCAACTGCATGGACCTGGAACTTTAGAACCCTAAAGGGTTCTCTCATAAGACAAGATGAAGAACAGTAACCCATTTTTCCCTGTTGTGTCGTGTATTAAATCAGTTAATACACAGACTTCTAGAGGGAAAAAAAAAAGATTAAAACCTTAGACAGACTAAATAAAGGAAGAACTGCTAAGCAATAAGCAACATATGTATTTACTACATAGAATATTTAATATTATATAATAATATTCAGGGCTTCTTGCAAATGAATAGTCCTGTATTAATATTACTTATCCATCAACACTGCTTAAATCTGAACTGCCTAAACCGTTCACAAGCCTCGTTCCTGATAAATTCTAATCTCTCAGAATCAGAAATTCTCCCATCAAACACACAAATGAAACAAATTTATCCTGACAGCTGCATAGTTTATCCAACACTCCAGGCGCGATCAATACCTCAAAGCAAATTCAAGTGCAGACCTTCTCTGCATATGCTTCCAGGCAGCTCAAACAGCGCATCCAGCAGTCAGTCACATCCGTTCTCACGTCGCTAAGAGATGGGAAGAGGCTGGCACCTCGCCAACACACACACACGCATGCACGCACACACATAGCCCTAAAGACTGAATGAGCACATATGCATACACGTTCTAAAATAAAAAAAAAAAAAAAAAAAGGATTTTAGAAATGCTTTCCAACGGGGAAAATATGAACATGAAAAAGTATGAGCATGTATAGCACTCAATACTTAGTTGTGGCTTTTTTGCCAGAATTACTGCAACATTGCGGCATGGCAAGGAGTCGGTCAGTCTGACATTGCTCAGGTTTAATAAAAGCCAAGCTTACTCCAATAGTGGCCTTCAACTGTTCTGCATTGTTGGGTTTGGACCTTGATTTCCAAAAGAAATGCAAAATTTGTCATCTTTTGAACAACAGTCAAGTCAGCAGTCTTCCCTATGATTGTGGAGCCTACAGAACAATTACATGGCTATTGCAGGTGTTTTGAGTTAATTAGCTGATAAGTGTGGCACTAGGCATCTTTAATATTGAACCTTTTCACAATATTCTAATATTCTGAGATATTGAATTTGGGGTTTTTATAAGTTGTCAGTTATAATCATTAAAGTAAAAAAAATAAAACACTTAAAATATAAATCAGTCTGTGTGTAATAAATGTATAATATACAAGTTTCACTTTTTGAATAGAATTATGGAAATAAATCAACTTTCTCATGATATTCTAATTTTATAACCAGCATCTGTATAATCAAAAAAAGGGATGAAAGAGGTATAAAGTGTTACATTCTGTCACACAATATCATGTGTTATTTGATTTTATGGAACAGCCTAGATAGCTCAGTTGGTAGTGAATGCACGGCTGTAAAAAGCTAGGCGCATTAGCAACAGGGGTTCGACGTCCGTTGGCTCCAACAGCTGACAAGACCCTATCCCATGGAGCACATGACTGTCAATATAACTAAATAGAAATTGGACAATGAAAGTGATCCATTTCTGCCACTATGTTTTGCACACAGTGGAATTTGTCCTCCGCATTTTACCTATCCGTGCAGTGAAACACACATATGCACACACACTGGTGAAGTGAGCACACATGCCCGGAGCGGTGAGCAGCCCTGCACAGCGCCCGGGGAGCAACTGGGGGTTAGGTGCCTTGCCCAAGGGCACTTCAGCCGTGACTTGGCGTTACTGGGAATCGAACCGGGGACCCTTCGGTCACAAGGCTGGTTCCTTAACCACAAGCTTACGACTGCCCAATGGAGGATCATCCAAACATCAGTCGAGCTAACGCTCTAAAGCCCGTGAACCCTCTAGATCTGAACCTTTTCCGAAAAGCAAGTAAAACTATAAACAGAATTCTGTACTAAACAAATTTCTTGAGCTTAGATTTAAACAGAGTCTCAATGTCCGAGTCCCGAACATTAGTTGAAAAACTGCTCCATAACTGTGGGGCTTTGAGTGAGATACCTCTACTACCCGCTGTAGCTTTTATTATTCTAAGAACCTACAAGCAGCCTGCACCTTTTGATCAAACTAGACGAGGTAGAAGATTACTTACATATTGTGGAGACCATTTAGAGCTTTATATGCAAGTAATGGAAGTTTATATCGAATACGAATTTTTTTCTGAAGCCAAAGTGTGAATAAGACCAGTGTTATATGATTGTATCTTTTAGTTTTAGTAAGAACTCTGGCTGCAGCATTTTAAAGCTGAATGAATTCATAAAGATGCATGGAATGACGAGTTCAATTAAGTGCATTAACGAAACAAAAGCCACCAGTCTTGTCTTAGTAAAATAATGCACACCTTCTGACCATTCAAGGCAAAATATATTAAATATATTTTATATATTTAACGAATTCCAAATCAAATTCTGATTTTCCATTTATTAAACAGAACTAATTTTGTTTTGGACCGTGTTCAATTCTTTCCCCTGATACCATCATTTTATACCGGGTATCAAATCAGTGCCATTGCTACATGATATAAAGCTTTATTTTAATCTCCCAAAATCCCCCAAACAGTATGACTTATCCTTAAATTCCACCGAGACTTCCATTATTCCACCATCCCCCCCACCCCCCAAAAGAAACGCCAGAGAACTGCAGCATTACGCTGTTATCCGATTGAACCTCACTCAGACGAACTGCACCGCTCTTTTTAACCAAATCTCTTGGGAGCCATAAAGACACACCATAGTCCCTGATTTCTGTCTTCAGATGCACTTTTACTGTTTCAGTCTCCATCAGTCAGAATGATTTCTGATTAGAAAGATCCTTTAACACAATAGGCAGCGGGAGAGAGGGGCAGATGCATGGAGACGATTGAGAGAAAGACAAGAGTGGGGGGGGGCAAAGAGAATAGGACAATTGACGGGAGTCATTAATCCAAATCAGCTTTCCTTCAAGCCTATCTCCTGTGATTTAATTGCTAAAGCAAGAGACAGTAAAGCCACTGGGGAAATATCTCTAACCCTTAGAAGAACGTAAACCCATGTGTGTGTACATGTTCTGAAATAACTTTGCGAGGACTAAATAACAGGAATGTACAGTTATTGCGCAGATGCTTCACTGAAGTCCTAATGAAGGAGCATTAGTGTGCGTTCTTAATAAAGTGAGCTTTTCATTCCTTCGTGCCTGAGCATACGTATGCGTTCTTAATGAAGTCAGATTTTATTATGTCGTGCCCGAGTGTTGGTGTACGTTCCCAATAAATTGTGCCTTTCATTCCATAATGCCCGAGCATGTGTGCATTCCTAAGAGTATTTTATAAACTGGACATCCAAAAGCTCTCAAAGGCCACAGTTAATAAAAAGGTCTCATATACTATCAAAACAAATCAGGGCAATTAAAGAGGTTAATAGTCGGCAGGACAGGTGAACAGTGCGGGTATCCAAAAGCTGTATATGAGCACGCCAGTCTTAAATAGGCCGGATGTGTTAAAGTGTATACAATTTCAATAACTGTAAAAAAATAAATAAATAAAAAAATATATATATATATATATATATATATATATATATATATATATACACACACACATACATACACTAAATAAACAA
>JAOUQV010000018.1:11392116-11405002 GCA_028565295.1 Aspidoras spilotus | reverse complement strand
CACTGCACGGATGGGTTAAATGCAGAGGACCAATTCCGCTGTGTGCAAACATAGTGGCAAAATGTATCACTTTCATTACACTTTCATAATATTATGTAGTATGTAAAAATGCAAACATCCTCTACTAATAAAACCGAAATATGCAAAAAAAAGATGTTGTGTGATACATGTCACCCTTCTGCAATGCCCTCTGTCTTGTGTTACTTTTAGAAGTCTAGCCCCTGATGATCCAGTCCACGTTGTGATGTTGTCCGTCCAGGTTATTCTGGACTTTACACTTCCTTCAATGCTGCTATGTGGAAGCCTCCTCACATGACCATAGCAACGTGGCTTGTGGGATTTGATGTGATTCAGGACCTCATTTTCTGTTCTGGCCATCTTGTAGACTTGTCAAAATGGGTTTTGAAAAAAATATATAGTTTCCTCTTTATGCAACAGTAAATTAGGAACTCTTTAAAGATATAAATATATAGATAGTAAAATACAGTAATAA
Organism: Aspidoras spilotus; assembly: GCA_028565295.1. Taxonomy (NCBI): domain Eukaryota; kingdom Metazoa; phylum Chordata; class Actinopteri; order Siluriformes; family Callichthyidae; genus Aspidoras; species Aspidoras spilotus. The sequence goes on along the minus strand of JAOUQV010000018.1, from coordinate 11,404,509 downwards.
ATAATTATATTTGAATATATATATTTTCATTTCTTTGATTTTATTGGAATTTTGCCTGCCTACATTGCTGAAGTCTAAGTTTAGACTGTACAGTGCTAAACCCTAATCACAGAGTGAATGATGGAGGTGTATAATTTTGTCGTGTGTGGTATAGGAAACTGTATTCCACATGCCACAAACTATACAGGCTGAGATTCCGGGGCTACTCTGTTAGATTCTTCCTGGTGTCTAAATATACCCTTATATATTTTTCTTTCAGAATACAAAAATGCCCCATGCTGTAGAAACCCTGAATGTTCTCCTCAGGACCCAGTTAAGTCAGAAATACAGGATGAAAAATAAACACTCTCCACTAGATGGAGGTAACACCTTACTTTTCAAGAATCTCAGCTACTAGATACTAGTATCTATACTAGGAACCCCTGGTTAATAACATGCAGGTCCACCTTTTTTATTAATTACACTGATGAGCACAAGATGGCAAGCATCCTCCATATGCAAGTCAACCCATGTCCAATGCAACAGCTCACCAGTTTGATGCATAGATGCCTGATTAACTACATGTGGCCGGATGCTGTGTGACCTTCAGCTGGATGGTTGATGGTTCCTTGACTCTTGGTACACTCGTGATTTGCCTGAAGTACAGGTGTTGCTGAAACAATGAGATAACACCTGCGGGCTGCTACTATTTGTCTACATTGTCAAAGTTGATCAAGTCACACCGTTTACCCACAGCTAGTAGGATACAACCTTATGCGAGAGCCAGTATGTGATATAACCACCAGTTGGGACACTTGGAATCCGTGATCATATGGCACCTGCAAGGTGTTCGCTGATTGTTCTCTAGGAGATCCAGGAGAAAGTAATGGAAGTTATTAAATTTGGTAAGGAGAACTGAATAACCCAAAATGAACCCGTGTAAAGCTGTGACTGAAAAAATTGGAGCAAGGCAAATAAAACACTCGAGTAGCCCATTTTTTTCAAGCAAGAGGGTCAAATCATTCAGACATTTCAGTAGGGAGGGGAATGTGAGTGTGGGCAACGTTGGGTCTTCAGGGGCCCGGGACCTGTTCTTAATGAGAAATTCCTGGGGATTTGTAGGGGTGCAGAGGTCTTCATTTTCTCACTGCGCCCACGGGCCCGCTGTATCGGGAGGCGCGGGGCTCCTTTTGAGATGCTCGGGGCTAGCGGAGTGAAGTGCCATTGAGAGGGCCGGAAGAGAGGATGCTGGCATGGGGGAGGGAGAAGGATTATGTATATGAGCTGGGGGGCTCGTAGAACAGTTTATCACCTCCCTTGACGAGGGTGTGGAGAAAAGGAGAAAGTAGAACGGAGAGGGGGACGTTGTGTGGCATGGTGAATGTGGAAAAGCTTTTTTGGAATGCAGCAGCCGCGTCTCTCCAGGAGCGATTTCTCAAAGTGTTTAATTAAAGGAGTAAGCAAAGAGAGATGAGAGGCTTGATGTGCAGCTGGACTGTTGGAGACCACTGGCCGTAAACTAGAGGATTGATCTGGACATTGTTTAAGAAATTCTGTGGAAAACTGGGAACAAATAAAAGCACACTGTGTTGATGACAGATGTCCGAGTCGGGAGATGAAATCTCCCTTGGGGTCTATGCCCCAAAGGTGCCTGGTATGTGGGCCGGAGCCAGTGTTTGTGTAAAAGGGAGAGTAGACGGACAGATGGACAATGCCCACTATAGTTTATGGCACAAAACATTACCCCAGTCCATTGTTTAAAGAAGAAATTATTTCACAAATTTTGATTTAGAATAAAGCAGAGATCTTATGAGGGTGAGTCAACAATTATCTGCACACTGGCTGAAGAATTTACCTTCTACAATATTCACCAAACTCACTCAAAAGACATATGAGATTCTAAAGTCTTCCTGTCCAAAATGATCTACACTCTGGCTGTAGAATGATTTTTTTCTCAATAGACACATTTTAAAACAATCTTTCTATTTTAAAAGGTTTTAGGCTGAACTCTGAGCTGTGAATGCACGGCCTTATCCGAGACAAATCTTCCACCAATCCATTGTCTCAAAGAGTCAAGATCCCATTTCACATTGTTACATTTATTATTTCACATTTTTTGGAAGACATGGTCTTTACTAGGACCCTGAGAAAAAACTAGCCCAGGTTTTGCTTATAATGTTGCCTTTGGAAAGTAAGAGATTGAAATAAGGTTCAGAACTGAGACCTGGTATCAAAACAGGACAAATCAGTTGTTTCATGTTGTTTTTTTATATAAACAAAATCTAACAAACTCTGACTCTATAAAACTCTATACATTTTTTCTGACTTGCTCTGCCCTATGAGTGACGGATCCTTGAGCAACATCTTCCGTCTGGATCGGAGTAAAGAGCTGACCTGAAGCCTAGATGATGAACGTGTGCGCCTGGCAACTGGCTTTCCCAGTTGGACAAGTCTATTTTGCTACTGCCAGAGACAAAAGCCAGAGATCTCATCGGGCTCAATGATAATGTGACCCAGCGACGGCTGCACTGTGCTCTTGGCAATACTATAAACATCCCAACATTCCATGTCAGACGCTTGGCACTGCGTTGGGAAAGCGGCCAAAACAAAGAAATTAAGCACCGGAGATGTCTTCCGCCTGTAAATCGGAGCTGTCCAATTAATTAGTTCATAACGTGAAGGAAAGTAAAGGGAAAAATAATTGCACTTCCAGACAGATTTAACATGCATTTAGGGCTGGACAATAGCTTAGCCATTTGTATGCAAAAGCTAAGTATATAGAACAAAGCGGTTTTGATGCCAATTGAAGGCCAGCAGGATATAATGAAGGGACCGCCTGACACCCCCACCAACCCGATGTGAGTGCCTGATGATAAAGAGGCACGGTTGGATTCTGGCTGGATGGGTTTGGGGGATGTGACAGAGGTAGCGTCGGTGGTTTCAGGCCGCAGACAAAGCCGTGAAATGGTATTTGTAAAGGACGGGCGCTGGCCCCTGCATTGAGATGTCAATCTCAATCGGATTTTGTGGGACGAGTTTCTGTCATCTCTCTGGCTATGCAGAGTGATCCGAGAGCTTCTCTCTCTTTTTTTTACTCTGGGACAGTTTATGGCTCTACAATGGAAAATCCTGACATACTATAAATAGTACATGCGATGGAGGTTTAAACAACATTTTGGGTGAATTTACAGCAATAAATAACAAAAATATTCTGTACTAATTAAATATCTTTATTGACCTTTAAAGTAATGTTCCTCGGACACAATATACTTTGTGATGTCCGTACAGTTTCTAAACACTGTTAGAAAAGCCTCAAAGACGTTTGACTCAAGTATAGATTGAATTTAAGGAACACATTCATTACCGTACCCCTGTATTTCTAAAGCACATGTCTTAGGAATGTGGGAGGAAAACGGATAACCCAGAGAAAACCAGTGTGAACATGAGGAAAACATGCAAACGCGCAACTAGTCGATCCTCAGTTCAAATCCCAGTACCGGCAAGTCGAGATACAGCTGATGTTGCCCTTGGGCAAGGCACCTACCCCCTGGCTGTTTTACTGCATGGATGGGTTAAATGCGGCTGACCAATTGTGTGCAAACATATTGGCAAATAGATCACTTTTATATTTTCACCCTTTCAAAAGTGGTGTGATTTTCAATACTAGTTCCCAAAATAATAACGAGATTGTTTGGGGGATGAGAATGGAAGTATTGCTATAACATTTAAATGGAGTTTCTAGGTGAAGTGTGACATAGTGTGTAGAGTGAAAAATCAAGAGAAATTGATAGTTGTACTCTCAGACTTTGATCTCGCTGTGAAATCACACACTCTAACTTTCCCCTATAGGATTGTATTGGGTTATTTTTGAAGCAGGATAAAAAGTGAACAACGCGTGCGATCACTCTGTAGTTGGAAGAGATTAATCTGGATGTGCACAGGTCCAGCTCAGCCAAAGTTCGTATTTATACCTAAAACTTGATACCCGAGTTTATATTCAGCCCCATTCAAAGTCAATGAATGGGTTTCATTATTTTTAATCGAGTTTATTACAAACTAAAATTTGATTGACCAAAAAATAAAAATACTTTTATGGAAGAAATAAAAAAATTCTTGAAAAGCACTAAAAATTACTATACTAGCTTTTTCTTGTTAATTTGGATAAAACAGTGACCCATGAGTGACTTTCTTATGAGTCACCAGCATGAAACCCAACCATTGTGTCCAAGTGTGTGTGTGTGTGATTGTGTGTGTGAAAGTGAGACGAAGATGTCACAACATTCTGTCAAGACATGAAGGCGCTCTCTGAAAAATGGCTTTTGACAGACAGCGGAAAAAAACAAAGACGCAGGGTGTGGGTGAAGGTCAGTGAGAAGGACAATATAGACATACTAAAGGGGAGTTTGAGAGCGGAAGTGAATAGACAGGAGGCGGAGAGATGTACAGACTGAAAGAATAGGAGCTCTACGGTTATAGAGACTTCATTCATTACGCCGGCCTCAGGCAAATGCGTATATTTGACTAATGTAAAGCTGAGATTTTGTCATGCAAACCTTTATAGCATTTATACGACATTACTTACACGTGTTACGAACACAGACGTAGAGCAATATGATCATTTTATTAGCAATAATTAAGGCTTGAAAATTATTTTTTATATTTTTAGTGTTCAACAGATGGAATGATGTTTGGCATGTCGAGTAACAAATGCCACGGATTGTGCCGGTGAAGTCAAAAACTGCATTTGGCATGGTCGTAATAGTCAAATTATTATTCATTTATTCATTCATTTTCTATACCCACTTAATCCTAGTTCTAGGGTCACGGGGAAGCTAGCAACTCTGGGCGTGAGGGCAAGAACATCCCTAGACCGGGTGCCAATCCATCATAGGGCGCACACATACAGACAATCATACAGACTTTCACACACTAACAGGCAATTTAGAGACACCAATTTACCTATCATGAATATCTTTGGAATGCGAGAGGAAACCGGAGTACCCGGAGAAAACCCACGCAAACACGGGGAGAACTGCACACAGAAATTTCCAGAGTGGCCCATCCGGGGCTGAGGCTACAGAACTATTCACTGCGCCACCATGCCACCATCAAATTAGCAAATATATGGAAAAATAAATCACCATAAAAATATGAAATTAAGAATCTCATGGATGAAGCATATGTCCCCTGAGCAAGTCTACAATACGGCCAGAACTGAAAAGGAGTTTCCGAAGCACATCAAATCCCACAAACTACGTTGCTATGGTCAAATGATGAGGCAATGAAAGAAGTGTAATGGCATAAGTCAGAAGACATAGAAGACCAAGAATAACCTGGATGAAGAATACAAGATGCCCCATTAGGGAATTGAAGACAGGAACTTCTTGATGTGAGGTGGCAGTGCTAATTACAACACCACCCTGCCGGCTTGATATCAGCGGGTATGTTTTGATTGCTGGTGGATTTTGTTCCCTGTTGTATGCATCCAGTAATTAATGAAAATGTGGACTAACCCATTATCAGACAGGTGTTCCTAATCTACTAATTGTTTAGTGTATTTTTTCTTGTTCTAATCAGTAAAATGGGGGCACGGTGGTGTACTGGGTAGCCCTGCTTCTTTACAGCAAGAATGTCTTGTGTTTGATTTCATGGTGGGGTGTCCTCAGTAATTAATGTATCGAGTTTGCATGTTCTCTCCACGATGAACATGACAATCAGTTAAAATGTGTCAGGCATTTCCATGTAACATACTCATCTGCCACTTTATTAGGAACACCTAGCTAGTAAAAGGTCCACCTTTATCCTTCAGAACTGCCTTAATTCTCCTTGGCATATTTTCAACAGAGATGGTATTCTGTGTTCCTTGGTTGTAACAAGTGTTTATTTAAGTTACTGTTGCCTTTTTATCATATCAAACTATTCTGATCATCTGGTCTATTCTCTGTAAACTCTAGAGTTGGTACCAACAACAAGGCCAAAGTCACCTAAATCAACTTTCTTCCCAATTCTGATGCTAGGTTTGCACTTCATCTTGTTGTCTTGACCAACTCCAGTTGCGGACATGTGATTGGCTGATTAGATATTTGGATTAACAAGCAATTGAACAGGTGTAACTAATAAAGTGGCCGGTGATTGTATTTTCATTTATTCATTTATTTTGATACCCGCTTAATCTTAGTTTTAGGTCACAAGGAAGCCAGTGCCCACCCAGCAAGTCTTTGCGACCAACCATCTTCCATGCTACAGATAGCAAACTGCTTGCCAAACATCCCTTCGGCAGATATTAGCTACTCTCAAATGGCACTCTTACAAACTCCAGCTGCTGCAGCATCTCAACAAGGATGACCCAGATCGGGGCACTGAATTTGCAGAATTGGCAAAACAAAAATTGGAACAGGACCCTCAGTTTAAACAGAACATTTTGGTACCAACAACAAAGCCATTGTCTATGCTGCAAAGATATAAGATGTGCAGCACTTGAAACTACAAATACTGGAAGTCTGTGCTAGCATTTCTTCTGCGGTGTTGCTATCAGTGTGTGCAGAGTGGGAGAAGAGGGTTGCATTGACAATCCAACACAATGGGCAGCACAAATTTTATAAGTGGTCAGAAACTTGTAAATAACTCATGAAAGAATAGTTACGTTAAAACCACCATTGTTGTTCTTGTGAAATTCTTAATAAGTTTGATGTGTCACATGACCCTTTTTCCATTGAAAAAACTAAAGTTGAATCCAAAATGGCCACCATGGGCACCACCCGTCTTGAAAAGTTTTCCCCCTTCCATATATTAATGTGCCACAAACAGGAAGTTAATATCACCAACCATTCCCATTTTATTTAGGTGTATCCATATAAATGGCCCACCCTGTAGTTAAACTTCTTCTTTCCTTAATTGTGCAGATTGCAGCTTCTTTAAAACACTTTAATTGTTTCCTTTCGGCAAAATTGCACCACCATTGCGTGACGTTTTCAGAAAAACATACTGAGTTTAGAGACGTGGAGCTGCCTCTAATATCTGACTTTATTGGGTGGGTAATGAAGTTTCTACAAGCTTCTATAACTTATTTAAGTAGTTCTCTCTCTCACCCCACCCTATAGCAGTAAATATTCCCCTTACGATATTTTTTTTTCTCTTTCTTCATGATTGTGAGTTCTTTAGGGATAAACTGACTGACTATCCCAATTTCTTGTCAGATTTTGTAGGCCCCGGGGAATGTTATTAAGGATAATTAACAACAGTCCCTTAAATTTACATCTGTTTTAGAAGCTATAAAGAAATTAGTGAGTTTTTTCAGTAAAAATAAAAACATCCTTTTTCCCTCCAGATGGCTCATAAAAGCTTATTTTAGATTCGCATAAGAAAAGGAAATTGGCCACACTGGTTTTTATTTTTTTCATTTTGGCACCATAATTCAAGCATGCGGAAATGTCCGGAGTATACGAGCAGGAGAAAAATCTCCAAACTTTTTAATGTTTTTTTTTTTCTGGCATGGACATTTACAGCCTTGTTGGCTATTTTTCCACTTCACATTCTTTGCATCAAGTCTTGTGTTTTCTTCTTTTTTTTTAACTGACATCATTCTCAGATAGCATGGGTGTGTAAATTGAAAGTAAAAAGCAACTGTGGTCTCAGGAATGGCTATAAAGACTGTGCGTCTACATTAAAAAATGGAAGATCTATATTTTTGGGCAGTAACCAGGACTTAGAAAGGTGCGTATTTGTATGAACTGGGTTAGTGGTGTGGTTGAGCAAGCTCACGAGTCGTACCTGAGGTTTGGCCACAACCTTCAGCATTCTGTGATCCACGGACACTGACATTCTTGTAAAGACGCATTCATTCATTTTCTATACTCGATTAATCTTTAAACTAAGGGCGCGAGTGCAGAAACAACCCTAGACAGGGCGCCAATCCATCATAGGGCACACACAAACAGTCACACACTACAGAGTAATTTAGAGACTCTAATTAACCTATCAGCATGCCTTTGGAATGCGGGAGGAAACCGGAGTACCAGAAAAAAAACCCGCACAAACACATGCAAACTCTACGCACCAATCTCCCGAATTGCCCCAACCCGGGATCTTCTTGTTGTAAGGCACTATCCACTGTGCCACCGCCCCGCCTGCTTATTATTAGCAGCATGGAGAGCTCAGAAGGTAGAAACCATGCTATTCGGAGAAAGAGCGTTAATAACAGTCCCTGGGGCTGAAAAAGCTGAGAAGAAAGTGGAATCCTCAGTCAGTTTTATCCCTTACAGGAGGAAAGCATCTATGCAAAAGTGATGATGTGGTATGACATGACAATACTGCTTGCAATTTCAAAATGTATTTGCTAATTTAACTTTTAACATTTGCATCAGCATTGAGCCCATGAGTCATGACTGAGGTGATCCTTTGCACCTGCCTTGATCAAAAGGTGCAGATCCTTTATTAGTACCTATAAAGCTGATAACTACACTAAGGGGCATAATTTTATGACACGTGGGCTCATGTCATGTAATATACCATCATCACTTTGTGATGCCTTGCTGCATGTATGTGTTCTATGGGATAAGAGATAAGCTGACTGAGCATCCCCGTCTCTTGACAGCTGTTACGGGATTTTTTAAAGTTTATTTTCTTGTTTATGCATTTTGTTTCTCTTGATAAATGTACAGCATTGTGGGTTTGCTACTGTCGTATATACAGTATACCGTATATATATTTAGCATCTTCCATTAGCCTAGCATGCATGTCTATAGACTGCATGAGGAAACCGGGGTACCCGGAGTAAACCCAGACGAACATAGGGAGGAGATGCAAACTCCGCACAGAAATTTATCAAGTCGCCTTATCTTGGTGTAAGGCCACAGTGCCACCGTGCCACCTGTACACTTTCTGTTGAAACATTGCCTTTGGCTTGTTAATTAGAGATTTAGATCTAAAATCAGATTTCTGTAATTGAGTCGTGATAGCGTCTGTTGTTAAACCAAAGAATTTGTTTAAAGCTTGAAAAGATATCTCTCTTTTCTACACAATCGCTCTCTTTATAATCTCACTTTGTCCATCTGTCAACAAGTTTTCATATCCGTTAATTTAAAATAGTTTTAGACTCTACTGCGATCCACAAATACACTACAATCTCAGACTATTGCATGGTCAGAGCCATGCCTCAATTGTCCCCCCGGGATAAATAAAATTTTCTGAATCTGAATCTAAATATGACTGATTTGCAAATGGTTTGCCATATAATCCACTGTCATTCCACATAAACAGTTCACATACAATTGTCTACGTAGCATCCAAGTTCTTCTTCATTTCTGACACTTGTGTGATCTTTTTTACACATCTCTATCCATTCATACACACTTACTCCATACTGTGAACATACAAAATCTTCAAAATCATAAGAGCACGCTGATCATCTATTGTGCAAACCAGGAGTGGAGCAACCACTGGTTCTTACATTTCACTTCATAAATGTAAAGTGAAAGTGGTCTATTTGCCTCTATGCCTTCACACCTCGGAATTGGTCCTCCACCTTTAACTAATCTGTGCATCTGAAACACACATATATATATATACTGTATATACACACATGAAGTAAGCACACGTGCCCGCAACAGTGATCAGCCTCCACAGCACCCAAGGAGCAAATGGGGGTTAGATTTCATGACTTGGCAGTACCAGAAATCAAACTGGACCCTCCGGTCACACGGCCAAAATCCTAACCATAAGCCTATGACTACCCCTGGATAATAATAATGAACACGCATGACATTTTTTGTCCACACCTGATAGTTCATAGACAGCACACATCCTGGCTGAGTGTGCAATTATTCTGTCCATCCAGCACCTCATCTGTGCTATATGTCCATTCCAGACCATCTGATTCAATATTTTGCCCCGTGTTTGTCTACTTGATAGGTGCTTTTACAAATAATCCCCCACCACCGTACCCTAGCACAACAGCTGGGAATTTTCCTCCACAGGACAGCACTAGAAGATTAATGCCAGAATAGGAGGATGAACAAACACTGACAAGGCAAGAAAGTGGCCATGCTCTAATAGCTTAACCAAACAAAAATGGCTTATGTGGGCAACAGGAGGCAACACTGACCCTCTCATAGCTCAGAGGGTTTTTTCACGTCCTAGTGATCCTGGGGGGATTTTTTTTTCATCTCCATGCCCAAATGTCTCTTCTTGTTCCTGGGGTCAGCGGATTTAAGCGTTCTTCCTACCGACGGATGTATAGAGAAGAGACATGCAAGCTGACGTTTGTTTTGGAATGGACGTGAGAAAGCAGTGCTAGTTTGTTTTAATTACTCACATGCTGGCCACTCTGTATATAAAGGCTGTCTCTTGCCAATCTTCCCACCAAGCTGGGTGAGCATCCGGCTAGAGTAGTCATACATCAATCAATAGCATGCATCGTTTTCAGTTTCCTATTTATTTGATAACAATGTGGTCACTTGTTAAAATTATTGCTGGTGAAGGTCATTTATCCTGTGGATGTGATGCAATAATACAATTCATACGTGCTATTCTTACTTTTTTCACTGAACCATCATTGGATTGGAACCTGACTAAGAACGGGTTCAAATTTTTGATTAATTACAGCACGAATACACAACGAGGTGGCTGGACATCTACTATAAGCAAGTCAAGCCATACCCGCTGCAACAGTTGCACCATTTCATATCACTAATTTGACTCACGACTCTTGGCTCAACCACAAGTGGCTGGCTATTGTGTGTCCAACTTGGTGGTTACTACACAATCTTCTCGCATTCAAGATGTTGATCTGTCCACTGTACAGCAAAATGCAATATATACAATTCATTCATTTATTTATTCTTAATCATTCTTGCGCTTAATACACACAGGATTGCGGGCCAGCCGGTGCACACCTAGCAACTGTAGTGCAGGAACAACCCTAACAGGGTTGGGCGAACCATCATGCACACAGGGTTGGGCACACACAGTCACACACACATTTACACACTAAGAACCACTTTAGAGACACTAATTAACCTAGCATACATGTCTTTGGAATAGAAGGAATGGAGGAAACTAGAGCACCAAGAGAAACCAGCTTGAACACAGGGATGCAACATATTCTGGTTATGGAAAAAAGCCGGGAGATGTGATTCCAGTCTGTCAGCAACACCTGCATACATACGGACGGTTACTGTAAAATGGTATCACAAGTGTCCCAAGAGAGCAGATATCACCATCAAACATCCAGCTGAAGTTCACACAAGAAGATGTGCGATTTATCTGAGCCCAGAGTTGCTGGGTGGGCCCGTGACCCCAAGTGGATTAAGAAAATTTATGAGCAAATTATTTATCTTTGTTCTTTGTTTATTTGTTCAGCACTGAAATACATAAGATTGATTGATTAATTTTAAAATTTAAATCTGTACACTACAATAATGTCTATTAAAAAGTGATATTATAACCTGTTATTTATTATACTTGTATGCAGGTTTATATAATACATCACAATGTAATTTGGTTTTAAAATAAAAAAGATACACTGGTGTCCTAATTACACCCTGCCCTATGACACGTGGGTCTGAAGCACAAGTGGTACATCATGTTGAAGGGTTGAAGAGCCCCACAGCTGCTTCCTGCCCCGTAAGGTCTGGCCAAAATTGGAAAGATTAGCATGGCCCATGCGCAGGGATGACATGAAAAATTGTGAAAGAGAGAGGAGGAAGAAGTTTACTGTAAAAGAGAGAGAAGGAGAGAGACAGAGATATAGAGAGAAAATATAGACTGACAGGGCGAGAGAGAGAGAGAGAGAGAGAGAGAGAGTCACTGTGAGAAAGCTAGAGAGCAGGAGTACATTTAACATTACTGAGCACTTTGTATATAAAAAGAAAATCATAATGAATTTTGCAAAAGTCTCCAGAAGAACTGGAGTAGGACTGGTCAAATGTAGTGGCTAGTTACTTTAGAGTTACATGTTTTTTAAAATAAGTCTAAAAAGACGCAGTGAGACTGAATGAGAGAGAGAGAAATCAGGGAGGGGGGGTGTTTCCTGGTTTTAAGTGAATGTGACTATTACGGAGGTATTAATGTCTGCAGATTGCATGTTTGTTCCTGCCCCCACATCCGCCCGCACTTCTCCGTCCACAGCCGTGAAATTGGGACCATGTGTTTTGCGCCACGTTCCAGTTCGGCAACGAGACACATGGCTGTTTTTCTTTCCCATTCCTCCTGCCGGAACTGTGTGCCGGAGAATATACGTTCCGCCCCCACTCATCCATATTACTTACCCACCTAACACACACACAAAACACTCAAGGTATAGAATTTAAAGGAGGCAAAGTATGAAAAGCTAACACACAGATATACAGGGGTTAGACAATGAAACTGAAACACCTGGTTTTAGACCACAATAATTTATTAGTATGGTGTAGGGCC
>JAOUQV010000018.1:11342077-11352077 GCA_028565295.1 Aspidoras spilotus | reverse complement strand
AAAAGCATCCATTTATGAACCCTGTGTCCAATAGAGGAGACATATGAGACAATATGGTATATCCTGTATCTAAAAATGCATGACAAAGACAAACACCTAGGAAATGGCCAGTTATGAAAAAAAACCTAAATGTCTAGTATTGACTATTGATTGGCTGTCGCTTTGTGACTCCTCTGGAATATAAAGACCAAAACATCATCAGTTCACACATTCAACCTATTTTTAGGCTGTTTATATTGTTTAGCTTGTCTTTTATTCTACCCCTGACCATCCATACCCCCCTCTTTTGGGGTCAGATTCAGGCCAGGTCCCAGTTTTATTTAGTGAAGTTCATTAGTGTGTTGATGGGAGAATGCTGTGCCTCATCACTAGAGGTGACATTGCTGGTTTAGGGATTCTTTGCACAAATGCTTATCAGAGTCACTGCTGGGTTCGCCGGGAACACTGCTGTGAAGTTAACCTTCCACAGTGAACCTTGGACCGCTTCTCACATTTGTCCATTCAGATGCAATTTACAACCCTCCCCGACACTCCCACCCCAAATAAAACATCTTTTAGGGATTAAGTACAAGAGCATTTGTTAGCAGCCAGGCAATAATTGTTTGCAGAGTAAATACAGTTCTGTTTTAAATGATTAAAACTTTTATTTTACATTCTCACAGATTCCCGAATACATCGACCAGCTCTTCAGCCAGGCTTCCCTGAGAATACTACAGTATTAGTCGGAGGCCAGGCAGAATTGGTATGTAAAGTCCACCGGCCAGCCATGACACGTCTCCAGTGGTTCAAGCGGGACAGAAATCGCCTGGGGCCTGACGGATCACCGCTTCTCAGACCCCTTACTGTAAGGAAGTGATTTAAAGAGCTCTGTTTTTTTTTGTGTGAGAATTTGAGTGTAACTGAAGATGTGTTTCCCCTGCAGCCTCTTCAAGACAACATCTCCAAAGTCAACGTTCTTCCTTTAGTAAATGTCAGCTTGGAAGATGCAGGAGAGTATATTTGCAAGGCGAAAAACTCAGCTGGATGGACCAGTAACAGAGCCTGGCTGGAGGTTTTAACAGGTAAGAGTTTTTATTCATATTTATACACATTTATTTATGACACATGTGATTGGTTGATTGATTGGTTGAGAATTAATGATTTCCTTATTGCTGTTGTTGTTTTAGAAATCATTCCCGTTAAATCTAAAGACCAACTGACTTTGCCTGAAAATCCGACAGGTAATATGATAAATCCTATATCTTTCAATTTTAGTGGTTGTTACAAAGCATAAAGGCATTAAAGTAATTCCTTTGTTGGAGTTTCTATTAATTATTTAGCTCAGGACCAAGCCTGAAAAAAATATGGAATTATTATGCCTATAGAGGAATAACATTCCCAGATCTAGGAAAAAGTTAAAAACATGGCAACATTTTCAATTTACACTTTCTATTAACAAAATCAAGGCCCTTAACCTTCTCTGCTCCAAGAGTTTCAAACTGTAGACACTATATAAACAGAAAATAACCTTGTAGCTCAGTAATGTATATGTGGCAAATAAAGGCTTCTACTTTGGTCCTGTTTTCTTTAGAATTTTCTGAAGAATTGAGTGAGGAGTCACCAGACCATCTCATCCTAGAACCAGGAGATGTTCTCAAACTACGTTGTGACACAAACCGCCCTGGCATTGTCCAGTGGTTCAAAGGTGATGCACGAGTGCAGCATAGTGTACGCATACAGATAAGAGCAGGAGTCTTAGAGATTACAGATGCAAGATACGAGGACTCCGGGGTCTATGTGTGTATGATCCGTGGCTCAAGAGAAGCCCTGCGCAACTTCACCATCACTGTTGCTGGTAGGACCAAATATACAACAGGACAAAATTTAGCATTTAAAATAATAGTTTGGTTAAATTAATTTACTCTTAAATATGCAGATGCAGCAGGATCTGGTGATGATGATGAGGATGATGGCCAAGAAGACTCAGTTACAGAGACAGAAAATGACCAAGTGTACTTCTCTAGAGGTGTGTGTTACTGTATAAAATATATATTAAAACTCAAAAATGCAATGGCACCATTATATATATATATATATATATTTAAACTGGTTCTAATTTTGGTTTATGGTTCTATTTCTACTTCTTTAGGCCCATACTGGACACATGTTCAGAGGATGGAGAAAAAGCTTTATGCCGTCCCAGCTGGAAACACCGTTAAATTTCGATGTCCAGCCACAGGAAGCCCACTGCCTATTATCCGCTGGCTGAAGAATGGAAGAGAATTCAGAGGAGAGCATCGGATTGGAGGAATCAAGGTGTGAGAAAGCTACGAATGTGAAACTTAAACAATACTGTACCGCTATTATCACATGTGTTAATTTAACTGAAACAATGACACACATATTTGTGTAATTCTGTCCCACAGTTGCGACATCAGCACTGGAGCTTGGTCATGGAGAGTGTAGTGCCTTCAGACCGTGGGAACTACACTTGTGTGGTGGAGAACAAATATGGCTCCATCACTCATAGCTACCTCCTCGATGTGTTGGGTAAGGCGGCTCGCTGTTTACAATAGAAAGTGGTCTGGCTCTATTCGGAGTGGTTAAATCTGGCTTTCTTTTTATGTCAGGGTATTAAGAATTAAATCAGGGAGCCTTTGGTGTTGGCATCTCAGCAGCATTTCAAAGTGGGACAGGCACCAATTGAACCTCGGATATAGCCACAAGACTTAATGTTATTATCGGGACACAAATAGTACAGCAAATGCAGTGTTAGCACAATAGGAGGGCTAGTGTTAGCTTGTGATGTATGTTCCTGGATGAGCATTGCGAAAAGTTTCTACCTGACCTTTGACAATTTGATGTAAGATCAACTGCCGTCTTAGTCAAATGTTTCCTAATAGACCGGATTGTTTTAGCGACAAAACGTATCTCTTTCCACGTTTTCCCTGTGTTTAAATATATGAAACAAAAAATAGGGCAAGAGAAAGTTGGGAAATGTCTTGATGTTTGTTTTGCAACTTCTAATCAATTTTCTAATATTTCCATTACAGAACGCTCTCCTCACAGACCCATTTTACAAGCTGGTCTACCAACCAATACTACGGCAGTAGTTGGAGGGAATGCCCAGTTCCACTGCAAGGTCTACAGTGATGCACAGCCACACATTCAGTGGCTGAAGCACATTGAGATAAACGGGAGTCGGTATGGGCCCGAGGGCGAACCCTACGTCAAGGTTCTCAAGGTACTTGCTTCAAAACCTCACTTAATGGTACCATATGGTTGGCCAATTTAGTGAACTAGCGCTACCAAATTAACGTGAGAGTATGATATGTCTGTGTTCACACATGCCGGTTTTTTCTTACAGACAGGCAGCTTGAACATGTCAGAGGTGGAGATCCTTTATTTGACAAATGTCACAATGGAGGATGCTGGAGAATATACGTGTCTGGCTGGAAACTCTATAGGCTTCTCTTACCAGTCTGCATGGCTAACTGTCCTATCTGGTAGGTTTAACATTTGTATTTACATTAACATTTATGGCATTTAGCAAACACTATTGTCCAGAGCAGTTTAAATTTACATCATTTATACAATTGAGCAGTTGGGCGTTTAGGGCCTTGTTCAAAGGTCCTGCTTAATCTACCAATGCCCCACTTGTGATCATTCTCACACCACTATGTTTTTTTTCAGAGGAAGAAGTGGCCAAAGAGATGGACCTTATGGAGACCAAGTACACAGACATCATTATTTATGCCTCAGGCTTTCTCGCATTGGTGATGGCTGTTGTGATTGTGGTTTTGTGCCGAATGCAGACGCACCCCACCAGGGAGCATTTTGATGCCCTGCCTGTCCAGAAACTTTCCAAATTTCCTCTTCGCAGACAGGTGAGAAATTAAACTGTGTTAGAATATTACAACCTACAGTGCAGTACAGTATAATGTGCATTTGTGTTTAATATGTTTATAATTGTTCTGCTACCTTTGAAACACAGTACTCCGTCGAGTCTAACTCCTCTGGGAAGTCTAGTGCTTCTCTAATGAGAGTGGCACGCCTGTCCTCCAGCTGCTCTCCGATGTTAGCAGGAGTCATGGAGTTTGAACTTCCCTATGATCCTGACTGGGAGTTCCCACGAGAAAAGTAGGTGCTAAGTGACAAAAGCCATTTTTATCACCCTGCCGTTTAACTATGATAATGTACTAAAATATTATGATTATTGTCATTGTCTAGTTTGACTTTAGGGAAACCTCTTGGTGAGGGTTGCTTTGGCCAGGTGGTAAGAGCAGAGGCTTATGGGATAAACAAGGATAATACAGATCAAGCAACCACCGTGGCCGTCAAAATGCTAAAAGGTGGGTATTATTAAAATGGTTATTCACTAGCAGTATGTTTATAATGTTACGAGCTGAGTTAAACATCAGTTGATGGTTTTCCAGATGATGCAACTGACAAAGACTTGGCTGACCTTATCTCTGAAATGGAGCTTATGAAGGGCATGGACAAGCACAAGAACATCATTAATCTTCTTGGTGTTTGTACTCAGGAAGGTCAGTTCAACTAAAAATTATCCTCTGGTTTCTTAAGGACCAAATTCATGCCTACTAGCTTTACTGATTCACGCTAATAAGATTTGTTGCGTCTGGATTTTTTTAGGTCCACTCTATGTCTTGGTTGAGTATGCTTCTAAAGGAAGCCTGCGTGAATACCTACGAGCACGCCGTCCTCCTGGAATGGACTACACCTTCGATGTGACCAAGGTTCCAGAAGAGCAGCTCACATTCAAGGACCTGCTGTCTTGCGCCTACCAAGTTGCACGAGGAATGGAGTACCTGGCTTCTAAAAGAGTAAGTTGTTTGCCGGTTAAAGTCACCCAAACTACCCTTTAACCCCTAACCCATACCCCTGTGTCTTATCAACAAGTCTCTTTGTCTGACACACGATGCTAGGCATTCCTCACTGGAGTGGTGGTATCCAGTGTTTACCTCTGCGTCTGTCGTGTCTCTGTGGGCTTTGTCCTTTTTAGCACTGCCATAAATCTGTTAGCATGCAGGCGCTCAGATCCGCCTGCGCCCAAGATCGAATTACTAGGTCTTTGTGGCCTGCTAAGAATGCAGCTGTCTGAAACCCTTCCATTAAGCGGCGCAAACCAGGGGCTTTTTGGTCACCACATTTATTTTTCAGGACCCAAAATGCCATTTCTATTTAAAAATGAAAGCCAAAATACAACTAATAATATGCGTTCAGTTGAGCAAACAGTCCGGTGGTGTGCTTATACACAGCCCACATCTATTTAAATCCCAGCTTGTTTCTGGAGCCTAAACTCGAAGCGCTCTCTTTGCATGTTGGTTTCATCCACGTGTTTTAAAATACATAAATACACAGTACATTAAATATATTGGCATGACTTTTGAACCTTTCTTTTCCTCAACAGTGCATTCATCGTGATCTAGCAGCAAGGAACGTTCTTGTCACAGAAGATAACGTCATGAAGATTGCAGATTTTGGTTTGGCCAGAGGAGTGCATCAGATCGACTACTACAAGAAAACCACAAATGTAAGCAGCTAACATGGTTAACTAGCTAACCAGTTGTTTTCTGAGCTAAAACCAGACATTGTTAATAGAAAGATCGGACATGTATGGTGTGGTCCTGATGTTGTGTCCACACTGATTTGCGGGCAGAGTAATGGGAGATATGTTGGCAGCCATGTTTTATTTTGTGGGTCAAAAGCAAAACATTTGGCTCTGTTGTATTTTTAGCAACTACAATACTTATTGTCTTCTTCCATATGATTTTAGGGACGTCTTCCGGTGAAATGGATGGCACCAGAAGCTTTGTTTGACAGGGTCTACACACACCAAAGCGATGTGTAAGTCTACATGAAATGTTAAATGCTGGAACTTTATGGATTATATAGAACAGACGTGTTCAAACTATATCCTGTCGTCCATTTTTAATTAGCCAACACAAATAAAAAAAATGGAATAAGGCCCACAGGTGAAAATTGAGCCAGACTGTATTATATTTCTTACATTCAACTCTAGATCTATTAAGAAAGAAAGCTTCCTTACCAAACTAGCAAGCAAAAAAATTGCATAACCAACATACACTATATTTCCAAAAGTATTTGCTCACTCATCCAAATGATCAGAATCAGGTGTTCCAATCACTTCTATGGCCACAGGGTGTAGGAATGCTTCAGCATAACAAGTCATTTTAGACAATTCCATGCTCCCAACTTTATGGGAACAGTTTGGCCCCTTTCTCCTTCAACATGATTGTGCACCAGTGCACAAAGCAAGGTCTATAAAGATGTGGATGACAGAGTCTGATGTAGATGAACTTGACTGCCCTGCACAGGTCAGGACGACCTTAACCTGATAGAATATCATTGGGATGAATTAGAGCAGAGACTAAGAGCCAGGATTTCTTGTCCAACATTAGTATGTGATTCTACAGAATAGTCCCATAAACACACTCTTAAACCTTATGGACATTCTTCCCAGAAGAGTTAAAGCTGTTCTAGCTGCAAAGGGTGGACCGACGTCATATTGAACCTTATGGATTAGCTTATAGGTGAGCAAATACTTTTGGAAATAAGTGAGTTTTGGAACCTTTAAACAAAATGGGAAAATTATTAATTAGCTAAATTAAGGAAGTATGCATCATTTACGAACATTTTGCTAACTTAAATACGCTAGAGATGATGTAATATACTAAGCTCTAGTGATTGGCCTCTAGCTCTTCGTATATTTTCCCTTAGTAAATAAGTTTGGACACCCAAGCTGAAGCCACAGGTTCCACCACAATGGTACAAAACTACTTTTCAGGCTTTGCACTGACTTTATGTTTGCCTTGGCAGATGGTCTTTTGGAGTCCTGATGTGGGAGATTTTCACATTGGGAGGTTCGCCATACCCCGGTATCCCAGTAGAGGAGCTTTTCAAGCTGCTGAAAGAAGGTCATCGGATGGACAAACCCTCTAATTGTACACATGAACTGTAAGAGCATTTATCATGCTTTTCTAAAGAGGCTCATTTTGGGGCAAGGGTATTAAGAGAACATTGAGTGGTTAATTATTTCAATGTTCACTTTTTTTCAGTTACATGAAGATGAGAGAATGCTGGCATGCTGTTCCGACACAGAGGCCAACCTTCAAACAGCTGGTGGAAGAGCTGGACAGAGTCTTGCTGTCCATTTCAGATGAGGTAAACCACTTGAAATTATTTAGTGTGTTCCAAGACAAAAAAATAATGTCAATAAGTCAATGTACTAAACAATGTTTATTTGGTTTTGCAGTACCTCGACCTGTCGACCCCTTTCGAACAGTACTCCCCATCTTGTGAGGACACGTCCAGCTCTTGTTCTTCAGACAACGATTCTGTGTTTACCCACGATGCCTTGTCCACTGATCCATGCTTGCTCGGTTATCACGACGTACGTACTCGGCTAGACATTAAGACGACGTTGCGGTAAAGGCTCGTCCCTCCGTGGACTCCAATTTGTGGATATCAACGTTTGTATTTCAAAGACTCATCTGACTGTCGGTACAAATCAGTAACACAAGGAGCAAGCTTTGTCCTTCGATTGCTCAGCGAAAAGGACATTATTAATATGCTTTGGCACTAAGAAACCTGGTGACAATTATGGCTGCCTCAAATAATCAGGTTTCTCGTAGAGTATCTGGACGGCTAGTTAAAACGTGATTCATGCTCCTTTCTTGTGAATGAATGAATGCTGCTTATTATGTATAATGTATTATGAAGTCCCATGCAGCAACCAAAATTAATGTGTGCTGAAACAACCAGATTTTTTGTGTTTAATAAGAGAACATTTATTTTGATATAAAAGTTGAAAGCATTGTTAAATATAAAATTCTCTCTATATAAAGATTATTATACTTTTTTTTTTTTTTACTATTTAAAGAATTGTCTAAAATCTCAGGATCTCACTTTGGTGAAATTGCTGCAGTGGCAGCAACGTGCCTGAATTTTGATTTCCTGTGAATTATCTTAAAGTATTTTATGTACATATCATCGAATAAGTTGATTACCTTCTATAAATTATTATAAAGCAAATGAAGTTAAGGTGTTGGCTGAAGAATTTCCACATCACATCACATTCTGACATCACAGCCAAAGGCAAAGCTGATCACAATTTTGCAGGCACAGCTTGAAGAACTCGCTCTGGTTACAGAATCTGATCACCGTTTCAACGTATTTACACTGTAGAGATAGAGAGAAGGACTGGAATGAATGTGAAAACCAAGCTAGAGGTTGATTGATTTATAATAGGAGAATCCTCCATTGTTTGGCTGCAACTTTTTACCTAGCACCGTTTGTTTGCAGGGTCCAAGCACAGACCAAGTTGGACAATAGGCCCATGCAGCTGTATTGGGTGTGACTATATAGGAAGGGTGATTGGGGGGCTGTCTGAGCCTGCGTGCAAATGAGCTTGTCCCTTATTATGTTAATAGGGTCCAGCTGTCCATCTTTCTCCTTCACTATCTGTTTAATATACAAATGCTAATAGCTCCCTTTCTGAGCAATCTCTGCAGTATTCTTCAGGGGAAAATGCAGAGCCTCACCCGCAAGCTGATAAGGCAGCTTTCTCAAGTTAATTTACTCATTGCTTTTAATGCCCACCCAGGAATGCGCCTCCGATACCCCTCTGGGAATATTCATGTCGCATTAGAATGCATAGACTCTGTCGGTCCTCCCTGCCCTCTTTTATATGCAAGGGTCAAAATGTCATTATCGTGTTCAAGCTACGATCAGGGCACAAACTCACGCTAAACATTTAACATCGTCAAGTCGTATGGTGGTTTACGAATAAAAAACAGCCGAATATTTAATCAGGAAGTACATAACAAACTGTATGGCATTCCATTTATATAATCCATATAAGAAAAAAGAGTATAACAATCAACAATGTTCTTATGCTTTTTCCATTGAGAGAACTATTTTAGAAATATCTAATTTATTTGTTTATTGTGTTGTTTTATATTAAAGGATAATTTAAACATATTGAATGCGTTCATTATTGTGTAAAATAACTTTGGAGTCGGTTTAAGGGTCTGCATCACACAGACAAAAGCAAGTTTAATTATTTAAGACATTCAGGGGCGGCACGGTGGCACAGTGGTAGTGTCGTTGCCTCTACGGCGACCTGGGAAATTTCTGTGTGCAGTTTGCATCCGGATTGGATAGTGCAGCAGTGGATAGCGCTGTGGCCTCACAGCAAGAAGATCCCGGGTTTGAGCCCTGGGTGGGGCGACTCAGGAAATTACTGTGTGTTTGCATGTTCTCCCCATGTTTGCGCGGGTTTTCTCAGGGTACTAACATTCTAAAGACATGCACGATAGGTTAATTGGTGTTTAAAAAGTGGCCCTTAGTGTGTGAATGTGTGTGAGATAATGTGTCTGTGTCCTGTCTAGGCGCCTGCCCCTGCGCCCAGACTTGCCAGTTGGGCACCGGCTTCCCCTTGACCCTAAAGCTAGGATTAAGCGGGTATAGAAAATGAATGAATGATTGAGTTTGCATGTTCTTTCCATATTTGTGCGGGTTTTCTCCTGGTATTCTGGTTTCCTCCCAAATTCCAAATACATGCATGATTGGTCTTAATTGGTGTCTCTAAAGTTTCCCTTAGTGTGTGAATGAGTGCATGAGTGTATGACTGGCGCCCTGTATAAGGTGGTTCCTGCCCTTATGCTCAGAGTTGTCAGGTGGACAGCTGCTGGCCCGTAACCCTTTGCAGATTAAGCAGATAAAAACAAATGAATAAATAAATGAACATACTGTAACAGCATTGTAGCATCTCTCTTATGCACGCCATGTGATGAGTAATGGCTAATGCTTTTTATATTTTGTCAACTCTGTTACCATCAACCCTGTTTTTATAAAAGAGAATAAAAATAAACATATCTTGATAGCCTGAGATAAAGAGTGGCACAGTGGCGCAGTGGGTAGCACTGTCACCTCACACCAATAAGGACACTTGCTTCCAGCAGCATGTAATATATAC
>JAOUQV010000018.1:11304181-11315165 GCA_028565295.1 Aspidoras spilotus | reverse complement strand
AGAAGAATGGCTTAAAATCCCTCTGACCACTGTGCAAGACTTGTATGTGTCATTCCCAAGACGAATTGACGCTAAAACCAGGTTTTTCAGTTTCATTGTCTAACCCCTGCAATTGAAAAGGGGTGTACCTAATATAGTGGGCAAAAATGGGACAAATATCAGATTGTATTATATACATCATGGCTGTATTGATTTAATATTCATTAAATTTAGTGTGTCCACCAGACCTGCAAACACTGGCTGAGTAACAAAAGCCTCTGCACAAATGTTAAACAGAATAATAATATATTATTTAATTTAATTATTAAAATGTTATTCGCTAAAAATTAGTGTTAAATTGAGCTTCATATTGGCAGCATCCAAAATTGAATACTTCTGTACTAGTTATTTGACAAGTTTTCAGATCTCGTACTAGGGTTGCGAGATATTTTCTAGTACGCATCCCTAGCACACTATCCACCTCGGAAATATCCCATAATTCATTTGGCGTGATGTGTTGGGTCAAACTTAATAAGATGATGGATTGGGGTTGAGAAGTGCATACTCGCTCCAGACTAGTACGTAGTAGTCAAGTATCAGTTGGTGGTTAGATCTCAGTCACCCCCCCCACATTCCATAGACATGCATGCTAGGTGAATTGTAGATGTTAAATTGTCGTTGATTCTTGTATAGATACACTATAGTATTCGCTCATCTGTCTTGACTCAGATGTGAGCTAATCCATAAGGTTCATAAGGTCGCCCTTTGCAGCTAAAACATCTTTAGCTCTTTAGGGAAGGCTGTCCACAAGGTTTAGGAGTGTTTTTATTGGAATTTTTGACAATTTTTCCAGAAGTGCATTTGTGAGATCACACACTGATGTTAGAAGAGAAGGCCTGGTTCTCAGTCTCCACTCTAATTCATCCTAAAGATTTTCTATGGGGTAAGGTCAGGACTCCGTGCAGGCCAGTAGCTTCAAACTGTTCCCACAAAATGTCTTGGCATACTGAAGCATTCACACACCTGCCATGGAAGTGATTGTAACACCTGATTCTGATCATTTGAATGGGTGAGCAAATACTTTTGGAAATATAGTGTGTATACTTTTTTATAAGATGAAACTTGTGTTCCTGTCATTAACATGGCCATAAACAAACTAACAACAAACAGTAACACTGTCTGGTTGATCCAAGAGGTGAGCATCGTACTTGTGGCGTTTCTGCTGTAAGCATGGGTCAGATGTCCACCACCTTGTTGAATCTTTTCCCTGATGTCTGCATTCTGTGATTATTCAGAAAAGCTTCCCCGCATGTTATTAGCCAAGTGTGATCGTTTAAGTGCAAGTGGTTTAATTGCACCAAGTCGTTTTCTAACAGCCGCTTTGTTGGTGTCTCTCTGTTTCAGGATGCCTCTCTGTAAGCTTTAAGGGAAGACCTCGGAAAAGACGGGGTGGAGACGGTGACGGGTGCGATAAGCAAATCCTCAGCCATCCCGAGTCACGGGGAGAAAAAATTAAGGTATTTATTGTATGTTCATGTTTTTAAATATAATATAACAGTACTGTTCAAAATCTTAGGCACTCTATGTATTTTTCATATAAAAAACACGATGCTGTAGATGTGTGTATGTGATGAATTCTATTTCCAAACATCATAAAATAAGAATTAACAAAAGGGACATATTACACAACAGAGCACTTAATAGAATGAAAAATCATCATGAAAGCTGCTAAAAAGCAAATAGAACGATGCAAGTGTGACAGTCTGCAGTCTTAAGAAGAACTGTATCAGATTGTCCAAGACAGATGCTAGTCGCGGTACATTACTGTGTTTCAAATCGATTTAGACACATGCTGCATATACATTATGTAAAGCAATGCTGCCTTCATACACTAATGAAAACTGTGTTGTGCAGAAAAGAAATCACTTTAAAGTGTTGGAGGAAACGGAACCGAGCTAAAGGAAGTCACTGGGTGTTGTTTTTATATTTAAACACTACTCCAAGATAAAATTTGTACAGATTTATTTATGAGTCAATGACTGAGTAATTGTTGCAGAGCAACTTGGAGAACAATAATAATAATAATAATAATAATAGAATTTATTTAAGACATCTTTCAATATATTCAAAGCGCTTACAAAATATAATAGCAATAAACAAACAATCAAAACAGCAGAAATTAATAACATGCAATGTAAACATGTAACACACATTGTAACGTTTTTAAGAGCCTCGTAAAAGTGGGTAGTGACGCGCAAGTGCAGCGGTATAAAGGGAGAGAGTTCCACAACTTAGGACCCATGACGCTAAAAGCTCTTTCACCGTACTTTCGGAGTCTTAGGAGCAGCACAACCAAACGATGGGCATCAGCAGACTGGAGTGCGCGCGACGGAGCGTACCGGGGCACAATATCTGAGAGATAAGACGGTGCCAATCTTTGACAGTTCTTTTGGGCTCACGCTTCTTTTTGTTGTGTGTAAAACCGAGCAGACGTTATACATGCTTATTTTTTTTGTGGTGTGTTGTGGAGTGTATTGTGTACTTTACTAACACACACACACACACGCAGACACATTATTACATCATTTGTACTGAAACTCATTCATACATTTAGTACTATATA
Source organism: Aspidoras spilotus (assembly GCA_028565295.1). Lineage (NCBI taxonomy): Eukaryota > Metazoa > Chordata > Actinopteri > Siluriformes > Callichthyidae > Aspidoras > Aspidoras spilotus. Next base: position 11,312,563 of record JAOUQV010000018.1, on the reverse strand, counting down.
AAATAGGATGTCTAAGACTTTTGCACAGTGCTGTATTGTACATAATGTGGAGAGCGTGAAGAAATGAGATTTAAGCATGATCAAATAGCTTCTTAATACTTTTCAATGCTTTATGGTGCAGGAAAAAGTCATGGCCAACGTGGAGGCAGTGTCAGGAAACTGGCTTCCTCATCCCGAGGAGAAGATCTTTCTGGATCAGCTGTATATCTTCATGGAGAGGCGAGGATCCCCTATCTACAAGGTTCCCAATCTGGGCTTCAAAAAGAGTGCGTATGGGTTTCCTGCATTACGCGCATTGTTTATGTAAAGGTTTAAGCCACAGAAATGCCTTCATTTTCAAGTATGCTGTTTAAAAATTTGGGACAGATATATTTTTGAATGTAATTCCAAGAAAATTGCTTCCTAAAATAGATAAAAACACTCGTTTAATTTTTTTCTATATTTGGATATGGGGTGTCCTGGGTCCTTTCTGTATGGTGTTTGCATAATCTCCCTGTTTGGGTATTCCTCCTCAGGTTTCCTCCCACATTCCAAAAGCATGTGGTAGTTGGTGTGTCTGCTGTAAATTGCCATTATACCTCACACAAGATGGTCAGCTTAAAGCTAATCCACAAAGTACATCTGTGCAGCCAAATATCGCAAAGCCATGACGGCGAATGACATGACATATCACATTCAAAATATCATGTCTTATAATGGCTGGTGTCAGAACGCTTCCGGTTCGAAAGCAAATTGCGGTCAGCGAAAGCAATAAACAGTTTTTTTTTTTCATTTGTTAAATAATGTCTGCCAAACTGCTATTCACATCATTTTATTGGACACGAATAGTGATCAGACATCCATATTTAAAACATAGGGTTAGCAGAAAGGTGTGGAGTAAAATATTTAGGATTGGGCTCTTTTGTTGTTGTTACTTTTTTTGTTGTTGTTACTTTTATTGCTCCCCAGTGGGAAATGATTCTCTGCATGTAAACACCTGGAGCAGTGTGCTGACGCCATTAAGGGCACACGGGTAGCAGTTGGGTTTGGTCTCTGCCTTGGTCAAGGCACTTCAGTCCTGACTTGCCTAGAGTGGGGAGAATGTATTACTTTTTTAACCCGTATGCTAAAATCTGTGGAAAAAATCATGTTTTTTTTATGAGAAGAAGAAAAGTTGTGTATTATGTATCTGCAATAATCATTATTTATTTGTTTTTTGTCTGCAGTTGATCTTTTCCTAATGTACACCGTCGTCAACAAGCTGGGAGGATATGAAGTGGTAAGTTTTCATAAATCATTTGCCGTAAATTCTATAAAAATCAGTCATTCATCTCTCATCTGAGTTTTATACCAGATGCTCTTACAGACACAACCCTCCAGTTTTTACCAAGTGTCATGTGGATTGGTGGCATCCATGATGCTTCTACTTTTAAGTCTGCTGTTTAATTAGAAAAAGATAGTGTGTCTGTCCAGATCTCTAGAAGAACTGTGGCAGATTCTACAAGACTCCCAGTAAACTTTACTTGATAATTAAATTGAAAAATTGCATCTTGGGATTAAGTTTAAGGAGAAATCACACCAAATATGAACTTCCTGTAGTTTAATGTTTACTTTATACACTCCATAGTGTTTTCTTTATGTAGAAAGATACAGTTGTTATCAAAATAATAGCACTGTGTTTAAAATAACCGAGAAAAAGTGAAATCCTCATAATAGCACTTATTTTTATCTACACAAAGGCCCTGGGATTGCTGCACATTGAATTCTTTAGGAAAACATGAACAAAAATAGCAACTTTTGTTGAAAATTAAGAAAGCAAGCTTTTCAAAAAAATTCTTGTCTGGGGCTTGGCCTGTAAGAGGGCAAACGGCGCTTAAGTCTGAAAATTTAGCACAAAATAAAATGCTATATAAATAAATAAAGAAACGTTTAATCTGAATTGAAGTTTACGCCTGCATTGTTTCTACAGGTGACATCCCGGCGCTTGTGGAAAATGGTCTATAATGAGCTAGGGGGAAGTCCAGGCAGCACCAGTGCTGCCACATGTACCAGGAGACATTATGAAAAGTGAGTCATTTTATTATATAAACAAGTCAGTAGCGAGACAGTTACCATTCCCAGCTCGCACTAAACTACTGAGACTCATTTCATTTCTTTCCTGATTGACAGGTTGGTGCTGCCATACGAGCAACACCTAAAGGGAGGAAATCAACAGCTGGGCAAAGCCAAAGCTCCTGCGGATTTACCGGTGTCCATCAGGAAGCCTGTGGGTGGGAGAATTCCCAGCGGTCCTCGGAAGAACAGAGTCACTAGTCAGGTATGTCCGTTTTTGTCAGCAACAATTTTGGGTTTTTAAATTGATTTGAATGATAGAGTAGATATTAAATATTCACTAAGTAATCTGTGGATTAAGAATTATACTTGGTCCAGATTTTTCGATTCATTACATCATGCACACTCCACAAAGTGGCAAACATCCACCATACACAAGTTGACACATGTCTGCTACAGCATCTCACCCAGGTCCCCTCAATAGTTTGAAACTCAAATCAGAACTAAATGATGGCTAGATTCGGAAGACCTTACAGGTGGCATAATCTGTTCTCCTATAAGATGTTAATCTGTCCATTGTACAGCACAAGGCAACATTTAGAAGCTATGTGTAAACAGAGCAACTTTAACAGTGGACCGGAGGTAAGGTGCCATTGTTTCAGCAACCGATGCACTTCCTGGACCATGGTATCTCGTGTGTACTAAAAGTGGAGGAACCATCAACAAACACTGAGCCGAAGATCACGAAGCAGCGGGTAACTTCTTGTTGATTAAAATGGCAAGCATCGAACTAGCAGAACTTTTGCAGCGATCATGGGAAGACATTTTGGACAATTCCATGCTTTCAACTTTGTGAGAACAGTTTGGAGCTGGCCCCTTCCTCTTTCAACATGACTATGCACCATTGCACAAAGAAAGGTTCATAAAGTGTCTGGTGACTGGCCTGCACAGAATCCTGACCTTTACCTGATGGAATATCTTTGGTATGAATTGGAATGGAGACTGAAAGACAGACCTTCTCTTACAACATCAGTGTGTGACCTCACAATTGCGCTTCTGGAAGAACGGTCAAACATTCCCATAAACACACTCCTAAACCTTGTGGATAGCCTTCCCAGAAGAGGTGAAGCTGTTCTAGCTGCAAAGGGTGAACTGTCATATTGAACCCTACAGATGAGTGAATACTTTTGGAAATGTAAATATGAAATGATATTTAAGTTGTGTAATCACTTTACGTGTGTGTTTATATGTGTGTTTTACTGCACGGACGTGTTAAATCCGGAGGACAAATTCTGCTGTGTGCAAGCATCACTTTCACTTTTACTTCACATGTTATGTCATACACCGTCATCACTTCATGATGGTTGACTGAACAGACATTATCTGTAGGACAGGCATAAGCTGACTGAGCTTCCCAATCTAGTATCAGCTGTAAGCACTGCATGTTTCTGAACCGTGGGAAGGAAACCGGAGCCCCAAGAGGACACCCACTTTGACACGTGTAAAACATGCAAAACTCAACACAAAAAGAACACAGGACAGCCCACCAGGTTTAATGTTTGACACTGGATATTTCTCATATCTCTACAAGGTGTAACACCCACACCCACACACACACACACACACAACCAGTTTATCCAGCTTGCAATGTCTCAGTACTGAGAAGTGTGTTGCGTTTTTTTTATTGCTAATTCATTAGAATACGATGGGCATAGCCAGCCAATCATGCTGAACATCTAAACTGTTTCAATTATAACCTACACTCACCTACCACTTTATTAGGTACACCTTACTAATAATATGTTGGACCATCTTTATGGCGTACTTTCAACAGAGATGGTACGTTATTCTACGTTCCTTGGTTGTAACAAGTGGTTATTTGAGTTCTTGTTGCCTTTCTATCACCTCAAACCAGTCTGTCAATTCTCCTCTGACCTCTCGCATCAACACGACATTTTTATCCACTCAACTGCCTCTCACTGGATATATATATATTTTCCGACCATGCTCTTATCCCTAGAGCTGGTTGTGTGTGAAAATCCCAGTAGATCAACAGTTTCTATTGTTTACATGTTTAACAGTTTATTGAGTTGTGGTCATGTGATTGGCTGATTAAGTATTTGTGTTAACATGCAATTGATCGGCTGAACTTATCAAATTGGTCAGTAAGTGTCCGGTGAGAGCATCCTAACATTAATATTATGGAAATGTATGGCAGTTATGTAACTGATTTTTTTGTAATTTTTCTTTGTTAGGTGGCGGCACCCGAAAGCATGCGGAAAAGAGGACGACCTCCCGGAAAACGGACTGTTAAAGGGAGCATTGTGGCTCAGGGCAGAGTCGGTAGACCTCGATCTCATTCTAAAACTTCAAGCGAGAAGTTAGAGACTAAAGCTGGCCAGCCAATCAGTGACATCGAAGAAGTAAGGATTTCTTCAGCACCCACAGCAACCACCCTTACACCCCAGCAACATGATGCTGATAAAGATGTTAAGATAAAGCAGGAACCTGTGCTTCAGATCGGAGGCTCTCTGGAAGGGTTCAGCCCGACTAAGGGGATGTGTCCCCTGGATATTTTCAGAGCTCGTTTGGGCCTCTGTGGGATGGGTGGTCTAGAGAGAACTCAGGAAGACTCGATTGCAAGCCAGAACAAACCCAGGAGTCCAGAAATACCTGAGAATTTGCAACATCAGTGTTCTGGGTGCAACTCTACACATCCTTCATGGACTGGAAGCCCAAGAGAGGGCCTGTCTGCTAGACCTCAGCTGCCTCCACTTAAGATCCTCCCATTGGACATTGATTGTAGTCTTCAATTGCACCAGTTGATGCACACCCGCCTCGGCACGACACATATGGACACTTTCACTAAGCGTCTCTCTGAAGCGTTTTCTCAGGATCTTAGCAAGACCAATGTGCATCCTGTGCCTGTTTCTTCGGAGCAGGCTGTGCCTCTCAACCTCAGCAAGAAGTCTACAACTAAAAGGTCTTCAGATGACATGGAATCCCAGTGGCCAAGAGAATCCGATGCCAAGCGGCTAAAGATGGAACCCGTAGACCTTCGGCTGACTCTAATGCAGAATGGATGTTCCTCAGGGCAGACGTTGGTTCAGGACGAGCCAGCTGATCTGAGTTGTCCAGGCAGGGCCAGGGCTCTTCAGGACAATGCTAGCATAATATTGACTGGATCTCAGGATTTATATTTATCTCCAAAATCAGACCTTAAACCTGCCACAGACTCCGTTTTCCCTTTGGCTATTGTCTCAGCATCAGGTACTGCACTGAAATGGCAGGACAAAGATTTGAACCCTGTGGACCTGAAGTTAGGTGAGATCCCGGAAAAAATTGTGGGTAATCACAACACGGAATCTTGTCCTAAAGAAGACCGGCTCTCCAAGTGTATGTCTTATGATGATTCCATCACCCGAGATTATAAAGTTCCCTCTCTTAAAGAATTCTCTAGTTTTTCCAAGCCATCACAAAGCTGTTGACCTGCAGACAAGGACGTATGTCTGCCAAAAAAAAACAACAATCTAACATTTTCTCGTCTCTCACTCCTCTGTGAACCTACACACACTGGACACTTTAATAGTAACACTATGCTTCTGCAGATTTGAATCCAATTAGCCAATCATGTAGCAGCAGGCCCAGAGTCAATTTTCAAACCAAACAATGATTATCTTTGCAGACTGAGCGGAACCTGATGTCGCCTGCTATTGTAGGTCATTTCAACTGCAATCTGATTGGCTGATTTGTCTATTCAGAATTAAAAAGTGGAAGTACAAGAGTGTTTCTGTTAAACCAACTGGACTGTACTGATTTTTGTTTTCCACATGTCTGAAACACTACTACTCCTATACTTTTTAAACCAATGCATTCAGAGGACATTTTATCTATTTGAATCTATATTATTGCCGAACATTAGCCTTGACTGGCCCAGACATTGACGGTCATTTAATGCAACTCGAAACATTTTGATTTAGTTCTCAACATATGTACGGTGCTGTTATTTTGACGATACAGGAATTTTATATAATGTATTTTAAGATTTAACGTGGAATGTGCTCTAGTGTATTTTGGGTCGACTTTGCAGTTGTAAATATGTTTTAATTTTAAACGATGTAGCTTTATATATTTCACACTGCATTTTTTTTTAAGGTGCCCATAATTTTATACATACATATATTTTATAAATGCATTTATACACAGATACTCATACACCCACCAGCCACTTTATAATGTACACCCTGCTAGTAAATGGTTAGACTCAGTTTGCCTTCAGAACTGCCTTAATTCTTCGTGGCATACTTTCAACAGAGATGGTATTCTGCATTCCTTGGTTGTAACCAGTGGTTACTTGAGTTACTGTTACCTTTCTGTCACCATCTCGAACCAGTCTGTCCATTCCCTGACTTCTTGCATCACCAAGGCGTATTTGTCTACACAACTGCCGCTATTATATATTATATGTTTCTGACCATTCTCTGTAAATCCTAGAGATGCTTGTGTCTGAAAATCCCAGTAGATCAGCAGTTTCTGAAATTACTCAAGACGAGCACCGCCTTGTATCAACAACCATGCAACATTCATAGTCACTAAAATCTTCTTTCTTCTCCATTCTGATGCTCAGTTTTCTGAATGCAAAACTCCAGAACATGTTTACAGAGCAGATGAAATGGAGATAAACATGTAGTAGTGATACACAAGATGTACACAATTATATAATATTTCTATGTAATACTGTATGTTATTTTTCTTTAAAAATATGCATAAATTATTGACCACGGTTTTATTTTACAATCCATGCAGATGAATTGTATTTTTTATTTTTTTAAGGTTCACCCTTTCATAATAATTTATACTTTATTGATCCCGTAGGGAAATTCTTTCTCTGCATTTAACCCATTTAGAAGAGCACCCAGAGCAGTGTGCTGCCCCCTGTTATGGTGGATGGGGAGCAATTGGGCGTTGGGTACCTTGCCTCAATGGCTCTTCAGCCATGACGTGCCTAGAATAGGGCTTGAACCGGTGAGGTCTCTAACTATATACCCTATCAATTGGGCCACGGTTGCCCCAAATATTTCCATCTTATGTACTCGGGTTTCCCGCCACAGTCCAAAAACATGCATGCTAGGTGAATTGGAGAAGCTAAATTGTTTGATTTTAAGCCCATTCAGTCAGGAAGGGAATCTGGCATAAAACATGTGCCAGATTGTCAATTCTGGTGGCAGGGGAAAGCTGAAAGATGGGAAATTGTGCTTTATTCCCGTGCTATAAATGCTGACATCTTGACATGTCTGTGCTTCAAATGCAGCAGTATTCACTAATATGTCTTTTTATCTGTTTATCCGTTCATGTGTTTAATCTCCCAGTTTTTGTAATTTGTGATATTTATTTACTCCTCAAGGTCTTTGTGACATGATATTAACTAACCTCAAACCCATGTGGATCATCCAGTCTTCGCTTTACATGTCATTTCGAACCCGAATCTGAATTCCTGCTACATGACACTGTGGACTCACTGTGTGATACCGTGGAACGCTCCATATTTCTATATTATTATTATTATTATTATTATTTTTAATTTGTTATATTTTATGAGATGCATTTAAAGGAAGTTGATGATGGAATAATATTACGACACTGAATATTTATAATAAAAATAAGATTATAACTTACATTGTGTTGTAATTAACATACTGTATTGAACACGTTTTTTGCCTACAGTTCACCTCTTTGGCCACTAGGTCGTGTTGTTTTCCCGCCAGCGGATTACACGGTGATATACACTCCACCATTTTGGAATGATTTTACAGTATTTCACGTTTCCTCCTGCAAAGAGGAAAGTTGTTCCGTGTGAGAGTGAAATGGGTGTCCATTTTGTTTATTTTGAGATGAATTCTGTAAAAGATTATTATCTAAAGTCACACTTTTTTTAAATACCTCATGCACTGATTTAACAACATGTTTGTGTGCGCGCGCATATCGACACTCCACCCCACCCAGAACAAAGCCGGGGCAGAAAGGAGCAAATTTCGACACACTCCAAACAAACAGAGTGCCTCAGAAGTTGAGCAACAAACTAAAAACACGGAAAATATATTTTTTAAATATGACATTAAACGTGTATAATGAATAAATAATTAAGTACATTTACATTAAAGGTGTTTACTAGGCGCTCGGTTCCAGGGCGACTTACAAAGGCGCTTTATTTGTAATGTAGACTGGAATTCATAGTACCTAGAGCTCGCTCTCGCTCTCTCTCGCTCTCTATCTCTATATATATATATACACACACACACACACACACACACACACACACACACACACACACACACACACACACACACACAC
>JAOUQV010000018.1:11269006-11285413 GCA_028565295.1 Aspidoras spilotus | reverse complement strand
GCAGTGTGGATAAGACAGGGGTGATGAGCTCATATTTCCGGGTTCTAGTAAGGATTCTGGCCGCTGCATTCTGGACTGTTTATATTTGGATTACTATGATTAAGACTTACAATATTGATTTTGCGCCTTATATTTTCAACTTTATTACTAAAAAGTTCATAAAGTCGTCGCAACTACAACTTGATGGTGGGAAAGCTTCTGCACTGGTCTTTTTCTTAGTTCCTTTTGCTACGGTATTAAATAAAAAGCGAGGTTTATTTTTGTTTTTTTTCTATTCTTTTTTCTTCTATCTATTATTCAAAATATTTTGCTCTAGCAGCACTGAGAGATTTAAAATTGAATTGAAAGGTTGCTCCGATAGTGGCCTTCAGCTGTTCTGCATTGTTGGATCTGGCATTTCGCATCTTCTTCACAATGCGCCATAGATTTTCTATAGTGTTAAGCTCAGGTGAGTTTGCTGGACAATTAAGAACAGGGAGGAAATTAAGAACAAAGTCCTTAAACCAGGTACTTTTAGATTTGGCACTTTGTGCAGGTGCCAAGTCCTGACTTGATCACAAAGGATAGCTGTCTTGGTCACAGATACGCCAGCAAGACGTGCACCAACAATTTGTCCTCTTTTAAACTCTGATATGTCACCTGTCATTTTAGTGTAGGAGGTTGCATGGCTAAATTTCACAAGCCTGGTGGCCAATCTTCATTAATTGCACCAGTAAGAGTGGAGTGTGTGTGTAATAAAAATAAAAACTATGATGCCATAATACATTTATGTTGTTATTCTGTAAATTGATGTTTGTCAATTTACAAAATAATGATTTTATTTTAAACGGCTTTACAATGAACATAGAAAATAAAATACTCACATTAATATTTATCCTGAAATGGGTAGAGGAGAATGGGCAGACTGATTCAAGATTTTAGTAATGCAACATTAATTCAAATATCTACTCGTTAAGGCCGTTTGAGGGCAAAAACGGGGTCTAACATTTTAATATTAAGACGTCCCAAATAAAATTGCCAGTGAGTGTATTACTTCATTCGACCAGCTTTTATTATAAAAACACTCAAATTTCATAAAAAGAAATACAATTTTACTCTTAAATGAAAAATGTATCAGATTTGTGGCCCAGAGTCAGCAAGACCACCATTGAGATTTAAGCAGAGGATGTTACACATTTAAAACACATTTTAAAAATTATATTTATCGGGAAGTAAATAATCTATAGGATTGTTCACTCAGTGTTCACTCAATGTTCACAAATTATAAAGCCACTGGTAAGCCAATATAAAATTGTTAAAATCAATTTTATATTGGCTTACCTCAGTTTACACTATTTATTTTTGCCTTTTAGCTTTTACCTGCCACAATGAGTCACCAGAGCAAGTCACTCCCACTCCCATCTGGGACGTTTTACACTGGATGCCATTTCTGATACAAAAGTCAGCCTTTCAGGCTTAGGACTGGACAATTTAGGCATCTTCAATTCGCCTAGCATGCAAGTATTGCTTGGGGGGAAAACATATACAATTCCTAAAATTAATCAAAAGGTGATTCTTCTGACGAATGATTCCTATGATGCCTCCTCAGCTGATTCCTTCACTGAATTATCAAGTGACTCCTCTGGTGACTTGTCAGTTGATTCGTCTAATAACTCATCAAGTGTTTTGTATGACGAATGCTCAGTGAATTCCTTTGACGACTCATCAAGTGATTCCTCTGACGGGTCATCAATTGATTTCTTTGATGAGTTAACAACTGATTCCACTGAGGACGCTTTTAGGTGATTGATTCATGACGTAGAGGATTTGACAAGTTTTTTTCTAATGACAAGTGATTCCACAAATTATTCATTAGTTGATTCATCTGAAGACTCTTGTTCCTATTTGACTATTGCAACGCTCCTTTTTGGTCTTCCACACAAATCTCTCTATAAGCTTCAAGTGGTCCAAAAGTCAGCTGCCCGTATCATCACTAGAACCCCTTCTTTCCACCATATCACTCCTGTTCTGTCACAGCTCCACTGGCTTCCGACTTTGGAATTCCCTACCATCTGACTTACGGAACATAAGCTCTCTCCAACAGTTTAAATCCACACTAAAGACTCACCTATTTAGGACAGCCTATAACACCTGATTGAAGCCTTTGCTATGTCATAGTTCTAACTGTTTCACTTGCTACTTGTTTGTTTCTGTGTATTTATTGTTGTGGTGATTGTAAGTTGTCCTTGATTGTCAGAAAGACGCCATGAAATAAAAAGGAATTATTATTATTATTAGAACCTTTAAATGTTCTCTCCCTAGAAATTATAAAGAACCGCATTCAGTTTTCCACTTTTATTACACATTTTTTATCATTTATATTCAGTAAAGAAGTGCAGTAATAGACTTGTGGTTGAGGAACCAGCCTTTTAACTGGAAGGTCCTTGGTTCGTTTTCCAGATTCGCCCTGCTTCCTAGAAAGTCACGGCTGAAGTGCCCTTGGGCAAGGCACCTAACTCCTAGCTGCCCCCCCAGGTGCTATGCAGGCTGCTCCCTAGTCCAGGCATATGTGTTCACTTCACATGTGTGTGTTTCACTGCACAGATGGGCTATATGTGGAGGACAAATTCCACGTTCACTTTTCACTTTTTTTAATAATATTCAGGGCCTCTATCGAGTGAATCTAAATAAAAAAATGGGTTTAGAAAAATATTAATGAATTGCCATTTACTATTTTATAAATAGAGTGTTCAAACATACTGTAGTCAGCATAATGCCTCATTGACGTTTAACAATACCTCTAATCGTGCCGATTCCTGCCTTTCCTTCCTAAACACACACAGATATGCATACTGCTATTACTGCCTGCTATTAACCTCACTCATGCTACGACACATATCACATATCCAGAATAACTCTACATTTCTATAGTGCAACATTTTCCAAATTGCCTATCTTGCTGACCTTAAGGAGCAAAATTACATCAATTCACGTGTTTGTTTATTACATCCTCTATAGCAAATCTGTGAGTGCTTCTTTGACACAAAGCATTTTTACTGTTCGGCTTTCACATGGATTAATTACTGCATGTCCATCTTGTACATAATGCCACTTTAGATTCAAACAGGCTAAGTGGTGTAGGCATCCGGTGTAAAACATTTGCCAAGTAAAATTATGCGAATTAATCAATGTTACTGCATACCGGATCGGTCGAGGCCGATCGAAAGTGTACTGGCGGAAATTGGGCTGCTGTTTGCCGAAAATGACAAGGAGGGAAGCGTGTGAGGAGACAGAGACAGAATGGGAGAGTCAAGAGTGTAGAATTAAGGGTAGCAACCCTAAATGTAGTAATGATGACAGGGAAAGGTAGAGAACTGGCTGACATGATGGAGAGAAAAAAGGCAGATATTTTCTGTGTGTGCAGGAGACAAAGAGCAAAGGGAGTAAAGCTCTAAAGAAATGGAGTTGGGGTGGTCCTAAATGAGGACTATGCAAAGAGGGTTGTTGAGGTGAAAAGGGTGTCAAATAGAGTAATAGTTTGACAGTTTAAAGTTAGAAATTGAAGGTTTAATGGTGAATGTTGTCAGTGGCTATGCACCACAAGTTGGATGTGAGTTGGAGGAGAAAGAGAGATTCTGAAGAGAGCTAGATAAAATGGTAGAGAGCATTCCCAGAGAGAAGAAAGTGGTGATTGATGCAGATTTCAATGAGCATGTTGGTGAAGGAAACAAAGGAGATGAGGAGGTGACGGGCAATTTTGGTGTTAAGAATAAAAACCTAGAAGGACGGATAGTGGTGGAATTTGGGAGGATGGAAATGGCTGTGGAAAACACATATTTCCAAAAGAAGGAGGAGGACAGGGAGACTACATCCTGTGTAGACAAGGTTGCTCAAGATAGATTGGAGGATGACTCTGTTAGTTAGGAAGATGAAGAAGGCAAATGTAGAAAAGAAGACCAAATAGTGGAAGTTGGGAAAGGATGCTGTGAGGAGTTTAGAAAAGAGTTGAAAAGGCTTTGGATGGTAGCAAAGAGCTTTCAGATGACTGTGTAGCAACAGCAACAGTAATTAGAAAGACAGACAGAAAGTGTGTCATCTGGACAGGTGAAAGACAGCAAGGAAACTTGGTGGAAGAAAAAGGACATGCAGGAGATTATTCTGAGGAATAGCTTGGCACAGAAAAAAAGGGACAGAGAGAGGACTGCAGAGAGTAAGCAGGAATATAAAGAGATAAAAAATAGAACAAAGAGGAGGTAGCAAAGGCAAAGCAAAAAGCCTATGATGAGTTGTACGAGAGGTTAGACAATAAGAAGAAGAGAAGGATTTGTATCGACTTGCGAGGGAGAGAGCAGGAAATAATGTGCAACATGTCAGGGTGATCAAAGATAGAAATGGAAATGTACTGACAGGTGAGGAGAGGGTAAGAAAAAAATGGAAGGAGTATTTTGAGGAGCTGATGAATGAAGAGAATCACAGGAAAACAAGAGGGGTAGGCATAGAAAATGAGGAACAGAAAGTAGCAAAGATTGGCAAGTAAGGAAAGCTTTGAACAGGATGAAGAAGAGAGAAGCAGTCCGACCTGATGACATACCGGTAGAGGTATGGAAATGTATAGTAGAGATGGGAGGGTTGTTTTTGACTAGACTATTCAATGAGATTTTTGAGAGTGAAATGATGCCTGAGGAATGGTGGGAAAGTGTACTTGTACCGATTTATAAGAACAGGGGTGATGTGCAGAGTTGTAAAGATTACAGGGGCATAAAGTTAATAAGCCACACAATGAGGATTTGGGAGAGTGTTGTGGAAGCTAGGCTTAGACAAGCAGTGACTATTTGTAAGCAGCAATATGGTTTCATGCCAAGAAAGAGCACCACAGAAGTGATTTTGCTTTGAGAATGCTGATGGAGAAGTATAGAAAAGTATAGAAAACAGCTACAATGTGTCTTTATGGATTTAGAGAAAGATTATGATAGGGTGTCTAGGGAGGAACTGTGGTGGGGAATGAGGAAGTCTGGAGTGGCTGAGAAGTATGTTAAATTGGTGCAGGACATGCATGAGAACAGAATGACAGTAGTGTGATGTAGGAGTGACAGATAGTTTCGAGGTAAAGGTGGGACTGCATCAAGGATCGACTCTAAGCCCCTTCTCGTGTTTGCTCTGGTGATGGACAGACGAACAGATGAGTTAAGACAGGAATCACCATGGACTATGATGTTTGCAGATGACATCCTAATCTGTAGTGAGAGCAGGGAACAGCTAGAAGAGAACTTGGAGAGGTGGAGGTATGCTCTGGAAAGGAGGGGAATGAAAGTTAACACTTGTAAGACAGAATACATGTGTGTGAATGAGAGGGAGGAAGGTAGAACTGACAGGCTACAGGGAGAAGGGGTCACAAAGGTCCAGGAGTTCAGATACTTAGGATCAACTGTTCAGGGGAATGGAGAGTGTGGGAAATAAGCGAAGAATAGAGAACAGACAGGATGGAGTGGATGGAGAAAAGTGTGAGGAGTAATGTGTGACAAAAGAGTTGCAGCAAAAGTGAAATGTTTATAAGAGAGTAGTGAGACCAGCCTTGTTTTATGGTTTGGAGACAGTGGCACTGACTAAGAGACGGGAAGCAGAGCTGGAGGTTGCAGAGCTTAAGATTTTAAAGTTCTTATTGGGAGTGACCAGGATGGACAGGATTAGGAATGAGAACATCAGAGAGACAGAACAGGTTGGAAAATTGGGAGACAAAGTTAGAGAGGGCAGACTGAGATGGTTTGGACATGTGCAGAGTTGGGACAGTGGATATATTGGTAGGAGGATGTTCGAGATGAAGTTGGCAGGCAGGAGGCAGAGAGGAAGACCAAAGAGGAGATATACAGATGTGGTCAATGTAGACATGCACGTAGTTGTCTTGAAATCAGAAGATGCAGAGGACAGAGTGAGCTGGAAAAGATTCGCTGTGGCGATTCTTGAATAAGGGAGAGGCCGAAAGAAGAAGAAGATACAATATAACAATATAATACTATATAATAACAACAACAACAATAACAACAACAACAATAATATTACAACAATAATAACAATAATAACAATAACAACAACAACAATAATAACAACAACAATAATAATAATAATAATATTAATAATAACAACAATAACAATAATAACAACAACAATAATAATAATGGGGGTTTATGTAAGTTCCTGACAGAACAAAGTAATATGTTATAAACTCAATTATATGAAATAATTGATTATTTTAGTTTAGCCATGTATATAATAATCACGTTTACGCATCACGTAATCCCACACCTGTTCTTATTTTTGATAACGTGTTAATTTTGTCTAATGTCTCACCTAACACACATCATCAGACTAATCACACTTTAAGGTTATTACTCAAAAATTGCTACAATCTAACACACACACACACATATATTCTTTACCTTCTAGTCGTTTGTACAGATCCGGATCTGATTACCGCGTGATTTGGTGCGAGCTCCTGGTGATGATATTGTCACGAGCCGAGAGCGTCGTGCATGTGTGTGTGTCTATGTGTATCTGTGTGCGTGCGCACGGGTGCGCTTGTGCGCGCACGTACCGAATCAACTTCCCTCTCGCTCCTCCTGTCTGTTTTAATCATTTACAAATAGCAACATAACGACACACGAGACATAATGAGATGATCAATGGTCAGCTGATCATCAGGACACTAATATTAAGGATTATATTCTGCTCAGCATCATAACTACTTGGGAAGTCTTGACGCATAACATGCTCTAGGGTGCCCTTAAAGTTTATGTAATCATGTGCCCTCTAGGATGCTCTTTGTCTAAAATGTATAATGTGCCATATATGGTGAACTGAATGTAGAACAATTTTATTTAAAATGTGCCATTTAAAATGCCCTCTGTGGTGACTTTACTATGGGAAAATGTAATAACATGCCCTATAATGTTCTCTCACTCTGGATAAAACATGCTAAATTGTAATCTGTGGTACACTTAGTGTAGAAAAATGTGAAAAGTGCACTTACTATGTATAAAATGTGCCCTCTAGGGTAGCCTAACTATAAACTGTGATAATGTGCCCTCCAGGGTGCCCGCACTATGTTTAAAATTTAACAATGTGCCCTCTTGAGTGCCCCTACTCTACAAAACTGATAATGTGCTATCTAGAGCAGCTACTGTAAAAAAAAGTTATAAAGTGCCCTCTAAGGTTTAATTACTGAAGATAATACATGCTAAATCTAGGGTGTGCTAAAATGTGAAAATTGCCTGATAGGGTGTCTTTACTGTATACAAAATGAATAACTTGCCATCTAGGGTGACAAAATTGTATTCATGTTAAAGTGCCCTCATTAAAGGAAAATGGGATAAAGTGCCCTCGAGGGGGGCCTTCTTTATAAGAAAAGGGGATAAACTTCCCTTTAGTCTTCCCTGACTATAAATATAATATGATACCCTCAAGTGTACTCTTGATGTTGATAAAACACCCCTAGACAGATAAAACTTCATAAAGTGCCCCATAGGGGTCTGTAGACAAAACAGTATACATTTAATACACTACATTAGTATTGTACTATTATAAATATTATAATAATGTATACTACAGCATGCTTATATTTTTAGAGTGAGTTCTGATACTGTAGTTACTAGTCACTCCGCTGTTTACAGTCAGTGATTCAGGTGTTTACAGATGTCAGGGCATTGCATTCTCCTGAGCATGATTATGGCTAGACAATTTTGCATAGTTTGTACATATGCAAAGTGTTCACGTGTTTCCTGTTTCATCTCTGCTCCAGCTACACCCTGAAGACAGGCGCTGTGCAGTGTTCATCCTACTTCCTGAGTCTAATTCTTACACACTGATCTTGCTGTGTTACCTCATTGCTAGGTATTGATCTGTGTTTGCTAGCATACGAGCATACATGCATGTACATGACTCAGCAAACTCAAAATATGTTTAATAAACTGCTGGCTGTATGAGAGGACGGTGTTTTTGTGGGCAAAGTATCGAATGTGTAATTGCTAATCCGTGTTTATTAAATAATTAATCAAAAACATAAAGAATTTGTTTATATTAGGTAAACAATGTCATGTATCCAGGATTCTCATGAAAAAGCAGATCTTTGGTCCGCCATCTGCCCTCTGTGGTGCCATTACTGTACATAAAAATGAAAAGAGTGCCCTTTAAGGTGTCATATCTGAGGTATAGTTTGATAAAATGCCCTCTATGGTGCCTCAGTTGTAAATAAATTTTGATTAACTGCCCTTAAGGAATGATCAAATAAATGATTAATGTCTTTACACTAGAAAATAAAACAAAAAATGATAAAGGCCCCCAACTGCAGTGGTAGAATTCCCATCAGCAAACTCTGAATGTAGATAGAATGTAATTATATGGCCATTATGTGGCCATCAATATAAACTAAACATGGGGAGATCAAGGAATGATGTTGTAATTGATGCAGTATGTGGTTTGTCATGTTGGAAAATGCAAAGTTTTCCTGGAAAGAGACGATGTCTGGATGGGAGCATATTTTGCTCTAGAACCTGATAGATACATTAATAGTGTCCTTCCAGATGTGTAAGCTGCCCACACACACTAATGCAACCCCATACCATCAGAGATGCAGGCTTGAGCCTGATCTGACTGAGCGCTGATAACAACTTAGGTCATCCTTCTCCTCATTAGACCTAATGACAAGGCGTCCCTGATTTCCATAAAGAACAAATTTTGATTCGTCTGACCACAGAACAGTTTTTCAATTTGCCTCAGTCCATTTTAAATGAGGAGATGTCTGTGCTTCTGGACTTTGTTTAGATACTGTAGTTGATGACATGTTCAACTTCTTTGCAATTTTACATTCTCAAACTTCTTTCTGCTCCACTATTTGTCAGCACAGAATTAGGGGGACTGGTGATCCTTTTCCCATCTATACTTCTGAGAGCCGCTGCCACTCAAAGATGCTTTTTTATACCTAGTCATGTTAATGACCTATTGCCACTTGGCCTAATGAGTTGTAATTGTTTGTACCTTGAACTTTTCCAGCCTCTTATTGCCTCGTCCCAACTTTTTTCAGATGTGTTGCAGTCACAAAATTTCAAATGAGCCTATATTTGGCATGGAATTTTAAAATGTCTCACTTTTGACATTTGCTATGTCCTCTTGTAAATATTCCTTTATAAATTCTGTAAATAAATGCATTCCGTTTTTAGTTAACAATTTGTACTTTGTCCCAACTTTTTTGGAATTCGGTTAATATCTCTCATAATTCCGCTGGTGTGAAAATCCGCACGAACATGGTGAGAACATGCAAACTCCACACAGAAATTTCTGGAGTCGCCCCACCCGGGGCTCAAACCACTGCGCCACTGTGCCACCCGCCTGAAGTTTTCATAACTGCCAAATGACGTCCTCACAGACGAGCCCAGGATTTAGTTATAAGTGTTATACAACAGAAATGAAATGTGCATATTGATTCTAGTCATTTCCAGTTGGTGCTTGCGTTTGTTGCTGTGTAACCATACACGACTAACTCATTCATTCCGAGGCTTCCTATGTCAGAATATTTGGCGCATTACTCATATTCCACGACACTGTAATTCGTGCACAATCAGCGTCACAGCGTCACAGGTTTAAAACAAAAAGAGCCTTTGTGTATGTGATGAAGTGGCAAAAGCGTGTGATGAATATGAGAAAACATTCATGAGTCTAGAATGCTTCACTCGCCCCAAGAACAGCTCAGAAACACACTTGTTAAATAAAAAAAAAAAGCAGTCCAGGGGCGATGATGGTTAAACTTTATTGATATTAGTATTTTAATTATACTTAAAAAGCACTCTATTGTTATTCCTAGTATTTCTTCTTCTTCTTCCACAACTGCAGAGCAAACTGCAGCGCAAGCTTCAACAGACCATTATGTGTTTATTCGTGCTTTCGAATGTGGTATGATAATTTTGGAATATCGGTTTTTATTCATTCATTCAATTTCTATACCCGCTTAATCCTAGTTTTAGGGTCAGGCTCAGACCTGTACACACCCCAACCAGTCATGTAAAATTACAGCGCGATTGAACTCTTCATTTACTTTTTAATCATGCTTCATGAATCACCCAATACAATCCTATGGAGGAAGTTAGAGTGTATGATGTCACAGAGAGATCAAAGGCAGAGTGTACAAGTACAACTGTAGTCAAGTAGAAGTGTTCATTTTAAATACACTAGACAGGAAGTGTTACATAAACTGTAGCGTATGCTTAATATTCTTCATATCTTTTCCATATGTGGCACTATGTAAAAGAAAGTTTGTTTTACCATACACATATGGGCAGCAGGGTGCCGCAGTGCTAGTGCTGTTGCTTCACAGCAAGAAGGACACGTGTTCAATCTCTGGGTGTGGTGAGCTGGAAAATTTCTGTGTGGGAATAAGTGCGTGCCCTATAAGGGATTATTCCTGCCAGGTGGGCACTGGCTGGCCTGTGACCCTTATGAATTAATAAAACAATAAAATGAGTTGGTTCTGATTAATGCGATGAATTAAACATAAGTCAATGTAACTAGCATCAGTTTTCGGTTCAGATTTGACTTCATCCTAACAGGAGTTACAAAAGATTATCGCATTCCTCTTTCAAGTGAATCTCAGTGTATAAAAATATGCTCTGCGAATCCTGACTCGAATCTGAAACTGCCAAGCCCTTTACACTGTTCTTCAGGGTGTGTTATGAGGTGCTATAGATGAAAAAAACGCTTCAATGTGTGGAGTGTTTGGCCTCATCAGCGAATGTGTGTGTGTGTGTGTGTATAGTTGGAGTGCATGCTCTCTATTCAAGGTTGCAAACAGAAAAGAATATGCTTGCGCCATTCGTTTTTTTAAATTCCTTTTAAGAGTGTTGCTGGGCAACTGATAGGAGGATTACAGTAAGAGGAGAGAAATTTATATATATATTATATATAGAGAGAGAGAGAAGGAGAGAGAGAAAGAGAGAGATTGGAAAGAGGTGTGAATAAGAGAGACAAGCAGGAACAGATAGACCCAAGTGTGAAGACTGCGAGGAAGAATGCAGTTTAAAGCTCGACCTGCTATCACAGTAGAGACTGAAATGGTGCCTGTATGTGTCTCCCTGCCCACACTAAACACTCTACATGCCCTGGAATCACAAAAATATGGCTGAATTTATACAGATAGAGGTGCATCTCAATAAATTTCAGTAATTCAACAAAAACAGTGAAACTCATACATTATATAGATTCATTACAAACACAGTGTTCTATTTCTAGTGTTTATTTCTGTTATTGTTGATGATTCTTGCTTACAGACAATGAAAACTCAAATTCATTAACTCAGAAAATTAGAATATTTTACACAAAACACCTGAAAAGAGTTTATAATGCTCCCTTAGGCCATTTCAGTAGGATACACAATCATAGGAAAGGCATTGGTAGTCATTGACACACTTCATAAGGAGGTAATGCCACAAAGGTCATTGCTAAAGAAGCTGGCTGTTAACAGACTGCTGTGTCCAATCATATTCATAGAAAGTTGAGTGGAAGGAAAAAAGTGTGGTAGAAAAAGGTGCACAAGCAACCGGGATAACCACATCCATGAAAGGATCTTCCAAAATTTGGGGGAGATTCACAAGGAGTGGACTGCTGCTGGAATCAGTGCTTCGAGAGCCACCACACATACATATCCAGAATATGGGCTACAACTGTCGCATTACTTGTATCAAGCCACTTATGACCTAGAGACAATGCCAGAATCATCTTACCTGGGCTAGGGAGGAAATGAACTGGACTGTTGCTCATTGGTCTATTATGTTGATTTCAGATTAAAGTAAATTTTGCATTTTATTTGAAATCAAGGTCCCAGAGTCTGGACAAAGAGCGAAGAGTCACACAATTCAAGCTGCTTGAAGTCTAGTATGAAGTTCCAACATTCAGTGATGGTTTGGGAGTCATGTCATCTGCTTGCGTAGGTCCACTGAGTTATATCAAGACCAAAGTCAGTGCAGCCATCTATAAGAAATTTTTAGAGCACTTTATGCCTCCATCTACTGACAAGCTTTTTGAATACAGAAAGTTTCATAGAAATTTTTAATTTCATAGAGAATCCATGGGGTATTAGAGAAGATAAGAGGCACCAGACCCAACAATGCAGACAAACTGAAGGCTGCTATTAAAGCAACCTGGGCTTCTATAACACCTCAGCCACAGGCTGATCGCCTCCATGCCACGCCGCATTGATGCAGTAATTCATGCAACAGGAGCCCCGACATATTGAGTGCATTTACTGTACATACTTTTCAATATGCCAAAATATCTGCATCAAAAATAATTTTTTCAGTTGGTCTAATATAATATTCTAATATTCTGAGATAATGATTGTTGGGTTTTCATTGTCTGCAAGCAATAATCATCAACATTAACAGAAATAAACACTAGTAATAGATCACTGTGTTTGCAATGAATCTATATAATGTATGCGTTTCACTGTTTGTATTGAAATGAATGACCTGTTTAAAGATATTCTAATGTATTGAGATGCACCTGTATACAGTAGTGTGCTAAAGTCTTAGACGCCCTACTCTATTTAATACTAAATGTTGTTAGAGATATTTATTTTTTGTGAAGAGTTATTCTGTGAAATGACACAATAAACTCTGCAACATACCAAGTTTCAGACAAAAATAAAACATCATCATGAAGCCTGCTGGATTGCAGCGTTTTCCTTTCTCCAAACATAACGCTTTTTCATTTAAACCAAAAAGTTCTATTTTGTTTTCATCCATCCACAAAACCTTTTTTACGATAGCCTCCGAGCTTGTCCATGTGATCTTTAGGAAATTGCAGACAAGCATCAATGGCTTTCTTCTTGCAACCCTGCCATGCAGACCATTGTTGGTTAGTGTTCTCCTGATGATGGACTCATGAACATTAACATCAGCCAATGTGAGAGATCGAAACCTTCAGTTGCTTACAAGTTACCCTGGGGTCCTTTGTAACTTCGCCGACTATTACACACCTTGCTTTTGGAGTGATCTTTCTTGGTCAGGTTAACAGGGGGAGTAACATTTTTGTCCATCTTATAGATTTGCACACCACTCTCACCACTATACCACACATTTACAGACTCTTTTTTACAGAATGAACTAATCTGTTATATCTCAGATGGAAGTCAAGCATTCTTCATCTCAGGGAGTTTTTACTTTCCACCGTCACCAATCTGGCTTGCACATTAGGGATAGAGTGTAAACTTATATACTAAACTTCATTATTACGCCCTGTATTAAATTTTGCGACAATGTGTAGGGACAATTCTATAGAAATAAACACTGAACTGAATTAAGGAGGAGTCTTTATTTTCAGCATTTCCGGTTCATCCGCTGCGTTTGCGCCACTTTTTCAAGTGAGGTAAAAAATATGAAATATAACAATGAGTATTACCATATGACCAAAAGCAATATATTATGTACTGTATGACTTACAGCTCCCTTAGCATTAGTAGTACTGTAACATTTCCCCCTTAACAAAGGGTCTAACATGATGGCATCGATGGCTAGTGGTTATGATCAAAAATATGGGCACATGCAGTGCAAAAAAAAAAAAAAAACCCCCCCCCACACACACACACACACACAGTAATCCACGTTTAGGAGAACGCACAACCATACATACATACATAACACTTTATATGTACACATAAAAATACATCAGTGCATTGCGTAACATAAAAATAAAAATAATGATACAACTGTGACAGAAATCAGCAAATCTCCTCCTTCACAGTGTTAAAGCCTGGCTCAGGGGCACATCGACAAGAGTCAACTGAAAGTTCAGTCTTGCGTTGTTGCTCAATTTATACACGTGTCTATATATATTATATATGCAGTAGGTACAGTTATAAAAACCTGTTATTGCTAAATAAAAGTAACTTAAAAAAACATGTGGAATCCATTTTTACATCTGTACAAGTAAGGTAGAGACTGGAATGTACTCGAGTCCGGAGCAGAAATATGAACCGGAGTCAAAGGAACGCCGATCCACCAGAAGACCTCGACGGAGTTTGACAGATCGGTAGGCTGAAAAGAGTTCAAGTCACGCTTCCGACGTCTGAAAGCCATTTTTTTTCAAATCATATCCCTCATGGGTTCAACAAAAGGGGAGGTCAGAAATGAATGACACATCCACAGGACAGAGGTGAGGTAAAATCAATCAACAGAACGGAAGGCGAAAAAATAAAACGACAACAAAAGCGAAGCTAAGACATGCATTAACGTGATCGCTATAAATTCATATAAAAAAAACAAGAAAAATACATTAAGAGTACCTTAAAATGTTAAAGGCACCTTCCATGCCGATGGAGGATAGAAATTAAGTGGTTTGGTCTTATTTATTTTTAAACAATCAGGATATTGTTCTAATTTTTCGTTTAATTACTTCACATAAACTCAACAAGGTGGCGAACCCCCTCCATAGGCAAGTCGACCCGTGTCCAATGCAGCAGCATGTTTTTTTTTAGAGGGTTCCTACTATTTTGGTACACCCATGGAACATCCCACAAATGCAGCTGGCACCACTCCTCTGGGCTCTGCTCCGGCTCTGTTCCACTATGGGCTCCGCTCCACTCAAGTCAAACCATGCACACTGCAGCAACTCCTAAAGTTCAACTTGCTAGTTTGGCACTCCATTAACCACTGACTTGAGGATACCTTATGCAAGAGCCGTTTGTGTTGTAAAAACCAAATGAGGCATTGCCAGGTGTTCCTAATCCAGTCATAATTCAGAATAATACATAAAGTACAGTTCCTTTTGTGGCAATTGATATACTGCAGATATACTGTACATTTTCTGTTGTTTTCATTTGGCTGAAAACAGGCAATAAACCCTTTGAACCATATGATATGATGTATAATGCCAAATATAATCCACTGATGTGCGCAGAAATGCGACAACGCATTGTAGGATGACTAACGACTCAAAGGGAACACAGAAATTCATAACAAACGATGAGTTATGAAAGCAGTACGGTTTATGCATAGACTCGCCATGCAGCATACTGACCAGCCAGAAGGAATAATGATAAATTCTCAAAATATAACAAGAGAAATCAGCAGGAAGACACACCGAGGAATTACAGATGAGCGTTGTGTATTTACAACGTAATACGAGTGGGAAAAAATTACGTTTATAAACATCTCTGGGTTGGAAATGCTCCCGGATTTGTGTGCCGAATCGAAAGATGAACTGTCGATTCTTCAGTCACTTCCTGTTTCTGTGGTTTGAGCCACCCCGCCCCCCCCCCGCGCTTGAGAAACGTTTTGTACAAATGGTTGTTTGATTGTCGAGATCACAACTAAACAAAAGCATAAAACATATACAGTATAAATATAAAAATATCTGAAAACGTCCCTCTTTCTCGCGTATCTGAAAGAATTTGGCCGAGCAAAACACTGTGCATGTACTGTATCCGCTTAGCAAAATAAAACGTGTAAAAAAAATAAAAACTGTAAGAAGATGGATGCAGGCAGATCGAGCAGGGCAGGGGACTGTTGGGTGGGTCTCTGAAATACTCTGCTGGAACGATGGACGCTGATTCCCCTCATGGCTATAGAGTGAAAATATACATTCCAATGTTTATATAGAGCTATCCTAAAAATTCAAATGTGCAAAAGTTGTAAACAAAATGGAGATCCTCTAGTGGCAAAAGAGGAGAAGCCTGGGTCTGGACACACCCTCAGAGCCTTGTAGGTTCTTCGTCACTGTCGCTGCAGTTCCCACAGCAGTCCTGAAGGGGACAGAGACACAAGCTAAAGTCAAAAATATTTACCAGAAAAATAATTCAGTATTGTTCATGATTAGGGCGGGAAGGTGGTAAAGTGGATAGTGCTGTGGCCTCACTGCAAGATAATCATGGGTTCAAACCCCGGGTAAGGAGATGGGATATTTGTGTGTGGAGTTTGCAGGTTCCTCCCGCAAACCAAAGACATGCATGATAGTTTATTTGATGTCTCTGAACTGGCCGTTAGTATGATATTGTGTGTGTGCCCTATTATGTATTGGCGCACTGTCTAGGTTGTTACCAGAGTTGCCGGGTTGGCACTGGCTTCCTTGTGACCGAATAAATAGGATTAAGCAGGTATAGAAAATTAATGAATGTTCATACTTATAATGTTTGAAAAGCATTATACAGGGTGGGCTATTTATATGGATACATACATACACATACATACATATACATATATACATACATACATACATACATACATATACAGGGGTTAAACAATGAAACTGAAACACCTGGTTTTAGACCACAATAATGTATTAATATGGTGTAGGGCCTCCATTTGCGGCCAATACTGCGTCAATTTGTCTTGGGAATGACACATACAAGTCTTGCACAGTGGTCAGAGGGATTTTAAGCCATTCTTCTTGCAG
>JAOUQV010000018.1:11252771-11263577 GCA_028565295.1 Aspidoras spilotus | reverse complement strand
CAAAAGAAGGCCCTACACCATACTAATAAATTATTGTGGTCTAAAACCAAGTGTTTCAGTTTCATTGTCTAACCCCTGTATATTTGTTTGTGTTTAAAATATGGAAAAATTCAAGGGGTATGAATAATTTTGCAAGCCACTGTACTTGTGTATAACGAATCTTGCTTTAAGATGTAAGTTGTGTAAACATATGTGCAAACTTCCAGATTTTTACTTCCTGTAGATTTGCTCACTTTAATTTCCTTCCCCATGTTTTTTTTCTTTCTCTTTCTTTAGATCAACCGCAGTGACAGTGACAGCTCCACTCTTTCGAAGAAATCTCCTTTTGTCCGGAACGCCTCAGAGAGGCGAAGTGTCCGTATGAAAAAGGTAAAACATCACAGCCTGACGAAACCTTTGTAACTAATCACATTCCCGCATGAAAAGCTCTCACTTGATATTTAGATGTTAAAGTGATGATAAACTAAGCTGGATTTCATATGGCGATGAAGATCACACAGGTGCGGGTCATGATTGCTTGATATAAACAGTGAGCTGGTGAGGCAAACCTGCAGATCTAATACAACTGGCATGGGTCAACTTGCATGTCGTTCCATGTGGTTCACCTTCTTGTAAAGTGAGTTCTCTAATGTCTGCATACAGATGGACCCACCCGTTATTTGCCAGGTGTGCTTATTCCAGTGATCGTTTAGGTCAGTGTTAATGAAGCGTATGCTTAGTCGGTTTAATTTCCACCCTCAGCAGAGCTTTCAGAGAATCCTGGATTATACAGCAACACTTTATCGAGGAAAAAAAACAGGTAGCCTGTCACCTTCTGACGTCTTCTCAGAAACGTTGCAGGCAAACTGCAGTTGACCTTGGGATCAATCCCCAGGTGGGAAGACCCGTAACATTTTTGGTGTGGACTTTGCAGGTGTACTTCGGTTTCCATCCACAGTCCAAAGATATGCATGTTAGGTGAATTGGTGATTCTAAATTGTCTCTGACTTGTGTACTATGTATGACATTATGAATATATATAACCTTGTGTACGGTAACCTTGTGTCAAAGTCACTTAAATCACCTTTCCCCATTGCGAGTCTCGTTTGTAATTCAGCAAGTTGTCTTGACCACCTCTACATGAATAAATGCATTTAGTTGTAGCCAAGTGGCAAGAGAATGTATATTTTTCCATATGTGGCCCTCAGTTAAAAAAAACTTTGGACACCCTTGCCTAGTAAGCACTTAAAGTACACAGTTCTTAAAGCATTTTGTAGTATTTAGTGGTATCTAGTGGCTATGTTATAGACTACAACATACAGAATTGTATGTAATAAGCTACGTTGGCTGCACGGTGCCCTTAGTGAGAAAGATCTTTTTTTATATTATATAATGACTTCATTTTATATATTTTCATAGTCAAAGAACAGAATCCAGGATTGTGTTTCTTTGATTAGTGTTGTTATTTGAATTGGGGTCAGCCGTGTCTAAATGGATAGGGTTAGAGGGCTGGGGACCAAAAGATTGCCGGTTTGATCGCCGCTCTAGGAAAGCCATGGCTGAACTGCCATTGAGCAAGGCACCTGTCTCATCACTGCAAGAAGGACTCAGGTTTGATCTCTGAGTGGGGCGGCCTCGGAATTTTCTGTGTGGTGGTTGCATGTTTTCCCCATGTTTGCGTGGGTTTACTAAGGGTGCTCCAGTTTCCTCCCACAGACCAAAGACATGCGTGATGGATGAATTGAAGATGATGCATAGCATGTGTATGCATGACCTTGTGTATGGATGTAAACAGATTTTGGAATGATAAATAAATAAATAATAAAGGGATATTAATGAATATTGACATACATTTCATGAAACTTCTCTTTTCCTCTCCTCGTATTCTTTAGCCCCCGATGCAGACAAGGGGTTTAGACGGCATGATGCGCACTCCTCTGGACTTGGAGCTGGAGCTACAGGCTTCTCGGACACGCCACAGTCGGCTGAATGAGGAGTTGCGTGTGCTGCGGCAGCTAAAGGAACAGATGGAGAATGCACGGCAGCAGGGTCAGCGCAGTCTACCCACGTGGGTTCAAGAGGACGAGCGTTTCCGATTGCTGCTCACGCAAGCCGAGAAACAGGTCCCTCATGTTTTATCTTTTCATCTTATCATTTACATTTGCAGTATTTAGGAGACACTCTTGGGGGGGACCAGTCGAGCCTTGCTAGACAACCGGAGTGTGCAAGGTACAGTGCGGTGTGTGATAAGTTCTGTAATGTAGGACGGTACAGGACCATTCTTGGCTTTGTAAGCGTGTATTAGTGTTTTAAATTTGATGTGAGCAACTACAGGGAGCCAGTAGAGAGTGCGGAGCAGTGGTGTAGTGTGTGTGTGTGAACTTAGATTGAACACTGAGTACAAGTCTTGCAGCCAAGTTCTGAATCAACTGTAAGAGACGGATAGCACTCAGAGGTAGCCCAGCTAAGAGTGAGTTGCAGTAGTCTAGTCTTGAGATGACCAGGGACTGAACCAGGATCTGTGAGGCCTCTGTGGAAAGAAATTGATGAATCCTTTTGATATTATCGAGACGAAAGACGACTTACCTGTGACCCTTAAACAAGGATTAAGTGGTATAGGTAAAATAAATTATATGATAAAATAAAATCTAAAGATTTAGGAAATGATGCATTGGATTTGTAGTCATAGTTCTTTGCTGTGCTACAGGGTTGCCGGGTCCTTAAATACAATCCACCTTTAAAATAGTTAGGGACACCTTTAAATTAAAAATATAGATAAAACGTCTAAAAGTAGAGAGATTTTAAAACTTGGGTAAAGGAAGATGGTTTTTCTATTATTAATATTTTAATTTTCTTAATATTTGTGCTCTAACCAATTCAAATGTTCCTTCTGGTTTTAAAACTATCCTACGGGAAGAATATTTCTGTGTGGAAGTTGAATGTTCTCCTTGTGTTTGCTCTGGTTTCCTCGCACATTCCAAAGACAGGCGCGTTAGGTTAATTGGTGTTTCTGAAGTGCGTGTTTGTGTGTGCCCTACTATGGAGTGGCGCCCTGGTTAGGGTTTACGAGGGCAGCATGTGAATCTGTTGTTCGGACAGCTAGGGAGAGTTCAGGTCAAGTTCCATTGTCTTGGTTCCAGAACAAAGAACGTTGGTGCACTAAATAGAACAAAGAACGTTGGTGCAGTGGGTAGTGATCTTTCTTTCGCAAGGCTGGTTTCTTAACCACAAGCCTGGTAGGAGTGCTAATAATGGTCATCATTTAGACATTGATGCCTGTATGTATTGATGGAATTGAGCACCTCGTATTTGTTATGCAGGATTGAATTACAAACTATAAATCAAAACTGCAATGATGAACAAATGATGAATAAATAAACGAAGTGCCACTTTCCACCCAGTGCAAGTTTGAACTTATACCGCGGTGCTTCCTTTAGACGCACGAGGAACAGCTGCAGGAGCAGAAAGTGGAGAAAATGATGCGAGCGGCAGCTAAAGAGGTGCAGAAGATCCGAGGACAGAGCCGTAAAGAAGGTCCCGAAGTCCAGTCCTTCAGGTGATGCTTACACACACACACACACACACTCAAACACTGATTTCTGTTGTTTACAATTGTTAAGGACATATAGTGACATTTTAAACTAGAAATGCTCCTCTAGGCATGTGCTTTATATTGTATAAGATTAGTACATTTAGATTTGAATCAGATTATTGAGTAGTGAACATGTGTTTATAATCAGAATGAATTAAATCATATATATATATATATATATATATATATATATATATATAATCTTACCTACTAATCTACTTATCTGCTGGTTAGAATCCTTTCTTCTCTGGCAGATGACAATGGAGGCAGTAAGGCAGCTCAATAGATTTTGAGATGCACCCTAAATATCAAGATGTCTACTAATTAAGATATATGCTCTTTCCCCACCATCTCTCTGTCTCCATGCAGAGAAAGGATGGCCTTCTTCACTCGAATAAAGATAAACGTTCCTGATCTACCAGCTGACGACGTCTAGGACACGTTCAAGAGTCTTAACTGCTGTCTCACTGAAGAAGAATCTTACCCTCGGTGGTATTATGAAGAATGACGAACTTTATTATTATTATTATTATTATTATTTGTTGCAGACAATTACCTGTATATCGAGTAGGAACATGTCCATTTTTAAGAACACTGGCTCTTTAGCTATCTTTCGATTATTCGTTTTTTTTTATTATTTTTTTTTTATTTTAAACAAAAATTACCCACAACAACATTTTGTTCTGTCTGTAGCAAACTTTGTTTCTTTCACTACTACTAATAATTGTATATTGGTATCTGTATTAGTTTTATTTTAATTTTCTTTTTTTTTTTTTTTTTACTCGATCATTCCAAAAGCACCTGTGTGTTGTTTTTGAAAAATAAACAGAAGTAGAGATAATGAAGAATAAGAAGAAGCAGCTGTAAATCAGTGCTGTGAAATACAGATCCATAAAGGTACTTTTCTGATTTTAAAATGTCTGTAGATCGGCGTACGTTTCTGGATCTGGGTGAAAACTGGGTTAGGGTTGAAAACTGGCGCTTTGTTGTTTAACACTATATTAACCCCTATTTACGCAAAACCCAATAGTTTAATCGCATACAAACTAACCGTAGCTAAATTAGTTATCGCCATGATAAATACTCATGGTCAGTATCATTTACTGTACCTGCTGGTCCTGAGAGTTCGTTTTTGTTTGTTTGTTTGTTTTTGTTTTGTTTTGTTTTGTTTTGTTGTTTTTTTTGGTCCGCAAGGCACAGCACACAAAGCAGCATCCACAACCCAGGCATTTCTATTGAATTTGTCGTCCCAAAGCCTCTCAAATGGAATTTGGTGAGTTGATGCACTTTAATATCTGGAAAACAGAGCATGAGAAAAGGAATTGATTATAAAGCACAAAAAAACAAGCTGTGATTTGTGTTTTTATTATATATATTTTTTCAAATGCTAATTACATTAATTGCCCCATTTAAAAGAGCTTCTTGTGGTCAGAATCTGTCTTACGCATTTAGGAATAGCTTTAATTCGTCCCTGCTTATACATTCTGAACCCTGACAGTATACAGAGCAGTTTAGGATTCTGCATTCAGCTTTCTTCCGAAGTGGGAAATTCTAATTACTCAGATAGGATTTCCGACATTTCTTATACAGGGGCTGCGTCCGAAATTCTCTACTTGGCTACTACGTACCAGTCTGGAGCGAACATATGCTTATATTAACTGCAAGCAGCCATCTTGCCATACCTTTAAATCTCTCCCAACGATTCCCAGGAACTTATCACATACTACTTGATGAGTATTGTGTATTCGGACATAGTAGAACTAAATTGCCCTTACAGATAACATAGGATTAGAACGCTGTATCAGTTTATAGCTGTCGCTGAAACGCTTGCACCGCACCTCTGGAATCCTGTCTGTCCACGGTTAAAGTCGTGCTTATTTACTCACAGCTGGTAAATTGTTGCCTTCTGGACAGATGAAAGGCGATCATATGCCACTTGGCAGGTTTTCGTAATCCACAGTTAATTCTGATGAAAACTTCAAAAATCTATTAATTTTTTCTCCCAATAGATTTTTTTATTTAACAGCTGAAATAGATAGAATTAATTCTACCTGAAGCGATTAGGTTAAAACCATTTATTAACTACATATAATTACAGAAAAAAATTCTAAAGACACACAATGATAATTGTATGGAGTTATAATTGACGTGCCTTGATCAAAACAAACTCAATATTTACTAACGGTTTCCACCTCGCTGCAAGAAGGACCTGGGTTTGAAAATTTCTGTGTGGAGTTTGCAGGTTCTAACCATGTTCGCGCGGGTTTTCTCCTGGTGTTCCATTTACCTCCGGAATTCCGAAGACATGCATGTTAGGTTAATTAGTGTCTTTAAAATGGCCATTAGTGTGTGAATGTGTGTGTGTTGTGCGTGTCCTACGATGGAGTGGCGACCTGTATAGTGTTGTTCCTGCCTTTGCAAAAGAGTTGGCCTGTGACCCTGTGTGGATTAAACGGAAGATGAATGATGGATGGGTGAATGGATGGATGGATGAAAGGTTTATCCCTTGAATGCATTCTTCCATAGCTTTTTTTACCTTAAAAACAGCATTAATCGTCTTGTCAGCACTTTTTTTTTTTCTTTGTACATTCCAAACGTTCTTCCGCTACAACTCAACAGCAAACTGATTTCAAAAAGCTTTACCACTAACCAAATATCCCACTTTATAATCGTATTATGATCACATGACACCTATATATACCGTTTGTGTTTTATCTCTTGACTCATGATCAGATTGAGTTTGCGGTACAAAAAAAAAACTGTACGAAGTGTAAAATGGAGTTTGTCATTTATATTTTTTTGATGCAAAGCGCCTCACGGATACGACTTGCTCACTCGCTCGCTCTTGTTTATCATCCAGACGTTTTCCACAAGGGGGTGCTATTGTCTTTTGCACCCATTGGCATTATATCGATTACCCAGTGTGCTTGGGTTTGAAGACTGGAATCTGAACTCTGTTCTTTAGTAAGCAGCACACACTCTATGTAGCCGAGCGTGAATTGTTACGTAAGAACAGTTAGATATTATTTCCTTTCCTACTAAACTGGAACCTCGTAGAATGCAACATATTGTGATTGTGATGCTTAGAAGTTTAAAAACTCCATATTTTATTCAGAATAGAACAGAGATGACTTATCAAATGTTTCAACTGAGAAAAGTTGTCATTTAAAGGGAAAAATTAGGCGACGCAGCTCAAAAAAGATTACTGAATGTCAATCTAAAGAATACCCGAATTCACCCTGATTAAAGACTTCAGCCTGCTGACTCGACTCGATCTTAAATAAAACCGGTGGCGCGTAAACGGAATTTAAGCAGGCGGACGCAAAGCAACAGAAATTGGTGCTGTTAAACCCCAAAGAAGGAGTCGACTCACTTATCTGACATTCAGATCGATGAAATTGTAACGATGCTTGTGATTTATTATGAGAATATACTGACCCTAAGATCCCTGTGCTTTCAATGATTCAATGAATTCTACGATTGTTTCACGATTTTGAATTTTTTCCACTAAAGTTGAGGCGAAGCATGTATTTATTGCACTTGTTTTGATTTGGGTGTGCTGTTTGTTTTATTTTTATTTTATGTTTTTTCCTCGTGAGACTTTTAAAAGCTGTGAATTTTTCCCATCTACACTGTACTCTCAAAGAAGAAACTGTAAATATATCACCAGCACAAGAACATGTTTTGTAGTTTCACAATAAATATAAAAAAAAAGTTCTTTGTTCTACGTCTCAGAGATGTCTTTCTTTCTTTCTTTCTGTTCTTGAGAACCATGGTGGCGCAGTGGGTAGATGCCTCACAGCAAGGAGGACATACCTAGTTACTGCCGCAACAAAAACTGAGAGTATTTATTAGCTCCAGTGTGCTGCAAATTCCACTCCATGAGATAATCCTTGGGAAGCACTGCTGGCGCCCCGGACTCAACCCCCTAATGGGACGATTTCTATGTGCATTATCTCTCCAGGTATTCTCCAGGTGTTCCAGTTTCCTCCCGCATTCCAAAGAAAAGCATGCTCTGTTAATTGGTGTCTCTAAAGTGGCATAATGTGTGTGTACCCTACTGTGGATTGGCACCTTGTCTAGGGTTGTTCTTGGTTCTGCTCACAGGCTGATCCGCAACCCTATGTGGAATAAGCAGAAGAAAATGAATGAAGCACTGCTGCTGCACAGCAAAAACGTCCTGGGTTTGATTCCTGGTTTGTAGTCCGGGGTCGTTTGTGTTTGAGGTTTGCTTCTTTTTCCAGTGTCTGTGTGGGTTTTCACCAGGAGCCCATGATCTAAACACAGGCTAATTGTCTCTAAATTTCAGTGTGTGTTTTACGGCCCTACGATGGAGTGGCGCTCTGTCTATGGCTCTCTTCTTAGAAATAAGTGAAGGCACTGGCTTCACCCATGTCCCTGATTAAGTGGGTATAGAAAACTAATGAGATTTATAACAGGTATAGCACACATTGTTCAATAGGGGTGGTGCAATCAGTAGCATTGTCACCTGGCAGTCAAAAGGAAGGGACCCCTGGGTGGGACTCCCCGGGGTTTCTGTGTGGAGTTTACATGCTCTATTCTGTATTTGCCTGGGTTTCCTCTGGGTGCAGCTGGTTTCCTTACACAGTACAAAGGTATGCATACTAGGTGATAAGGTGCCAAATTGTTGATGACTTGTGTATTATGTATATAACATTATACATGGATACCATCATGTCATGAAATCCAATTCATGTTCCACTGTTAGGTTTCTTGAATCTGATTGGCCAGAAGGTCCTTATGAACTGTGATGATGTAATAAATTGTATGACATTGAAGGTAATAATAATAATAAATGTGTGCCATTTAATGAAGCAAAATGTTTGCATATAGTTTTATTAGGTACACCTTGCTAGTAAAACTTTGGACCCCTTTTGCCTCCAGAACTGCCTCAATTCTTCATCGCATACTTTTAACTATGATGGTTTCCTACATTCCGTGGTTGGAATGAGTGGTTATTTGAGTTAGTGTTGTTTTTCTATCATATCGAACCAGTCTGCCCCCGTTCTCCACTCACATCAACAGGGCCTTTTCTTTTACAGGACTGCCCCTTACTGGATATTAAATTTTTTCAGCCAGCGATTTTTTTTGTGTGTGTGTATGAATACGTATATATACCTCGGCCATTTTGGACCCAAATGTAGTTTTTTTCAAGAGGAAGAGAGTCATGTGACACATTAAACATATTGAGAATTTCACAGGAAAGACAATGTTGTGCTAGTTTTAACTTAACTTTATTCTTTCATGAGTTATTTACAAGCTTCTTTGTTTACAGCCATTGACATGTCGCCAGAGGTTAACAAGTGAGGAGCGGATAGAAATGTTGATGTCTGGTGAACGCAGTACCCGGGTCATTGCAGCAAGTTTTAATGCAAGACGCCCTACGAGACCACCCATCTCCCATGTTACAGTTAGCAAACTGGTTGCCAAGTTTCGTGAAACTGGTTCAGTGTTTTTGATTTGTCAAAATGTGGACGCATGAAATCTGTCACTAATAAAGAAACATCAGTGGCTGTCCTTGCTTCATTTAGCAAGAGCCCACAGCATAGCACTCAACGCATGTCACTGGGGAGTGGCAGTTGAACTTCCCTTCGGCAGATATTAGCTACTCACAAATGGCACCCTTACAAACTCCAGCTGCTGCAGCCTCTCAACAAGGATGACCCAGATCGGCGCACTAAATTTGCAAGATAATAATTGGAACAGGACCCTCAATTTTACACAGAGCATTTTTTTCAGTAATGAGGCAAACTTTTATGTAAATGGTGAAGTTAACAAACAAAACCACCGCTATTGGTCTGACACTAACCTACATTCTTTTATGAGTTATATGCAAGTTTATACATATGTTATAAGTGGTGCCTATGGTGCTGGATTATCAATGCAACCCTCTTCTCCCAATCTACAGCAACAGCGCAAAATAAAATGCTAGCACAGGCTTCCAGTGTCCATAGTTTTATGTGCTGCACATCTCGTATCTTCACAGCATAGACAATTGCCTTCAGATGACCCCAAAGATAAAAGTCTAACGGGAATCAGATTGGGAGAACTTGGGGCCATTCAAATCCATCTTTTAGGAAACTGTTCATCTAGGAATGCTCGGACCTTGACACCCATAATGTGGTGGTGCATCATCTTGCTGGAAAAACTCAAGGAATGTGCCAGCTTCAGTGAATAAAAAGGAAAACACATCATCATGATATTTCACATATCTAGTGGCCTTGAGGTTTCCATTGATGAAGAATGGCCCCCATATACCACACCATACCATCAATTTTTATGTTCTAACAATCTTGGAGGGATCTATTCAATTTGGTTAGTGTTAGACCAATAGCGGTGATTTTGGTTGTTAAACTTCACCATTTACATAAAAGTTTGCCTCATCACTAAACAAAATATAAATAACTCATGAAAGAATATTTTTTGTTTTTCTTGTGAAATTCTCAATATGTATGATGTGTCACATGACCCTCTTACCATGGAAAAAAACATAAATCCAAAATGGCCAACTTCAAACTGGAAGTTAATATCGTGAACCATTCTCGTTTTATTTAGGTGTATTCATATAAATGGCCCACCCTGTAGATGCTGACTTTGATATTAATTCTAGTACTGATACTAGTACTGATTCTGATATTGTGACGTATCAGCAAGGACACGGACACCCATTGTATAGAAAATACTTTTTTATTAAAGAGAATACACACACAGTCAGGCACCCTCAATGTACTCACACACCCCTTATCCCATGAATCCCTCTACTAAACACATTCATGCCATATACATAAAAACACGCTAAATTAACATAAACGCATATCTGCTTAACTAAACAGAACTCACTAAATAAATAATAAAACCATAAATTATTTACCCGCCACGTTGCTTTCTGGGAATACCGGTCACGCCCAAAAACCCCTAATCCGTAGTGATGGGCACAATAATAAAATCTGGAATTTCTTATACTAGAACTAATGCTGATATTGATATTAATTACATTACTGATTCTAGTACTGATGCTGACATTGATATTAATTCTAGTACTTATACTAGTATTAATGCTGATATAGATATTAATTCTAGTACGCATACCAGTACTAATGCTGATATAGATATTAATTCAAGTACTTATACTAGTATTAATGCTGATATTGATATTAATTACATTACTGATTCTAGTACTGATGCTGACATTGATATTAATTCTAGTACTTATA
>JAOUQV010000018.1:11233936-11246470 GCA_028565295.1 Aspidoras spilotus | reverse complement strand
TTGCTCATCATCTCATCTCTTTTGTTTCCTTCACTAACATGGCCATTGAAATCTTAAATCACCACTCTCTCCTCTCTCGGAATGCTCTCTATCACCTCATCTAGCTCCCTCCAGAATCTCTCTTTCTCCTCCAACTCACAGCCAACTTGTGGTGTAATTTCTCTTCCTACCCACACCATGATTTCTGCACACACAAAATATCCACCTATCTCCTCTCCATCATGTCAGCCAGTTCTCTGCCTTTCCCTGTCACTTACATTTGGTGTTGCTACCCTCAGTTCTACACTTTTGACTCTCTTGTTTTCTCTCTGTCTCCTCACACGCGTCCTTCCTCTGTGTTTTCGGCAAACATTAGTCCAACAGTGGCCGGGAAACAGCATCCAGACATCATAGTTTACTAAAACCCTCTATGACCATGAACGCTTCAGCTTTTAGCTATAGGGAATTATGAAGGATATGCTTGACTAAACACTAAAAGACTTGAGGACTGAGCTTGTGTGTTGAGGTATCAGCAAATAGTGTGCACCTTTTGATGCATCCCCGAAGTGGGCGTGGTGGATCACTAGAAGTTCACTAAGGCATTGTGGCGCGAGACCGTTAACTGCTTTGTAAGCAAGCAAAAGTATTTTATAATCAATACGAAATTCGCCAGTACAAGAAGGTAGCCAGTGCAGTGTGGATAAGACAGAGCTGATGTGCTCAACCAGAACAACAGGTCATTACAGTAATCCAACCTAGAGGTAACAAAAGCAAGGACAAGTTTTTCTGCATCATTCAGTGCCAGCATATTTCTGATCTTAGCAATGTTTCTAGGGTAAAAGAATGCTGTCCTGGTGGTATTAACTTCATGTGTTTCGAAGGAAAGGCTAGAATCAATAATCACACCAAGGTCTTTTACAGTTGTACATGGTGTAATTGAAAGACCATCCAGTGATACCTCATGATTGTACTGGTACTGATATTGTTACTTATAATTGTACTTATGCTAGTAATGCTAGATTACTATCAATGCTGCCATTTGTGTGAGTTTTGTGTCTTCCCTGTGGATCACAAATCCAAAATAACACGTAATCATGTAAAATATTTGAGGTGTTTTATTATTGTCTACTACAGAGAGGACATGTACTCCCAGGATTCCATAGACCTCCTGCAGAACTCGGGACTTCAGTTCAAGAAGCATGAGGAGGAAGGAATAGATACTCTGTACTTCGCAGAGCTTCTTATGACCTCAGGGTTGGTGCTGTGTGAGAATGTCCGGTGGCTCTCCTTTCACAGGTAACAACCGTAAAAACCCCAAAGTTTTGGCTCCACATAGGTCCTATATGTGGTGCTTGGTCAGATCTGACTTCACCTGTATTCTGCAGTACCTAGTGTTTGACAATTGTTCATTAATATTTTCTGTAGCGGCTACGACTTCGGCTACCTGGTGAAGCTACTGACAGACGCTCGCTTACCAGAGGAGGAGCACGAGTTCTTTCAGATCCTGAATCTCTTCTTTCCTGCCATCTATGATGTGAAATATCTCATGAAGAGCTGCAAGAACCTGAAGGTAAAGAGTACAGATTTTGGTGGGGTGATTATAGTTGTGGTAATCATGACCACTATGATTAGTTAACGACAATTATTTAAACCCACGAGAAACGTGATTGGGGGCAGCACAGCGGCAGTAACACGCAGTATTATTTAAGCCCTTAAGTAATATGTACTATATTTCCAAAAGTATTTGCTCACCCGCCTTGACTCACATAAGAGCTAATCCATAGGGTTCAATATGACATCATTCCACCCTTTGCAGCTAGAACAGCTTAAACTCTTCTGGGAAGGCTGTACACAAGGTGTAGGCATGTGTTTATGGAAATATTTTACCATTCTCACAAAAGTGCATTTGTGACGTCAACATGTTGGAGGAGAACACGATGCTCTAGTTTATTCCAAAGATGTTCTATCGAGTTAAGGTCAGGACAAGCAGGCCAGTCAAGTTCATCCACACCAGACTCTGTCATCCATGTCTTAATGGACCTTGCTTTGTGCACTGGAATAGGAAGGGGCCAGCTCCAAACTGTTCCCACAATGTTGGGAGCATGGAATTGTCCAAAATGTCTTGGTATGCTGAAGCATTCATACACCTGTGGCCATGGAAGTGATTGGAACCTCTGATTCCGATAATTTGGATGGGTAAGCAAATACTTTTAGAAATATGGTGTATGCCATGCCACATGTCTTACCCTGAGCTGAATACAGCCTTGTAAGTGGCAGGTGGTATTGCGCTGGCTTCTTACTGACCGGGCGTAAGAGGTGTCTGTTATTATTGAATGACCAATGGCAGCCAAGATATTGCTGTGCATCCTGGCACAGTGAGGTTCTCTTTATGCCCACAGACAAGAACCAGTTACTGAGCCGTTAAAAGATTGTGTACATTGCATGCTAATGCCATAGGCTGCAGGTACCTTACATGAATGTATTAAGGTTAGCATGGTGGTGCAGTGGATATTGCTGTCACATCACAGCAAGATGGTTCTGGTTTTGATTAGATTCCTGAGTACTTTGTTTGTAGAGTTTAAATGTTGCGTGTTTCCACAGAGAGCTCTGGTTATATACTTGATGAGTTTATGTGCAATATTGGACAAGACGAATTTTGAATCTGATTCTTGTATAAAAAAAATATTCGCTCTGAATTTGTGCATTTCCCACAGTGCCAAATAAGTAGGGACATTAGGGAAGCTGAGGCATAATGAGGCCTGGGGGCCAAAATATTGCCGGTTCAATCCCCACTTTAGGCAGGTCATGGCTGAAGTGCCATTGAGCAAGGCGCTCAAACTGCTTCCTGTGTGCCACAATAGCACCCCGGATGGGTTTAATGCACAGAAATAATTTCCCTACAGGGATAAATAAAGTATTTATTATTGTTGTTATTAAGTAAAAATTAAGCCTGAGTTAAATATTAATTTTATAGTATTTGTGTTTAGGGTGGACTTCAGGAAGTCGCAGACCAGCTGGAGCTGAAGCGAATTGGGAGACAGCATCAAGCCGGATCGGATTCACTGCTGACTGGAATGGCATTCTTTAGGATGAAAGAGGTAAAAAAAAATTAACCACTTCCTAGATGTACTCTGATGGTGCTGTGTTAAAGTCTAGTTATATTTATTCATAAAAAAAATATATATATATTAAGTAACTTTTGAGACATAAAAATGTATCTTAGACTCCCACTTTATTAGGTACACCTTGTTAGTAAAAGGTAGGACCCTGTTTGCCGTTGTAACAAGTGGTTATTTGAAGTACTGTTTCCTTTCTATCTTAAACCAATTTGCACATTCTTCTGAGCTTCCAAATCAACAAGGAATTTTCATGCACGCAACTGCCCCCATTGGATATGTTCTCTTTTTCGGACCGTTTTCTGTAAATGCTTAGACCAGTACCGTTTAGTACCAACAACCATGCCATGTTCACAGAGTCACTTAAATCATCTTTCTTCTCCATTCTGATACTCGGTTTGTACTTCAGTAAGTCATGTTGTCCACCTCTGCATGACTAAATGTTTTGATTTGTGGCCATGTGATTGTGATTTAGATATTCGTTAACAAGCAATTAAACAGGTGTACCTAATAAAGTGGCTGGTGCGTGTAAGTGCAAATTTTGTTAGGAATTATACATTGAGTTAAGGAGTTGGTAGAGAATGATTATTAATATCTAAAATAATCACTAAAGAACATAATAATACTTTTCAGATAAAAACGGAAACATAATGAAGAATGTTGGTATTTGCTGTATCTATTGCGACAATTAAAAATCTCAATAACGGCCAAATTCCCCAACACACAGGTGAAATTAGCAAATTAATTCTACATACATGTACAGATTGTTTTATTTATCACATAAATGATGATGGGATTCCCTTCCGAGTCTGGTCTCGCTCCGGGTTTCTTCCTCTTATCATCTCGGAGAGTTTATTCCCTCCCACTGTCACCATCCGCCTCGTTCATTTAAAGATTAAATTTAATAACTCTTGGAGAATCTGACGCACTCCTGGAGACTTATTTTATTTTGCAGCAGAACCCGTCAGCCATCATTGTGTTTTTTTAATTGCATTATTTTGTTCGCAGTTATTCTTCGAAGACAACATAGACGACGCAAAATATTGCGGCCGTCTCTACGGTCTGGGCTCAGGTTCCTCACAGACTCAGAACGGCATCTCCAACTCGTCGCAAGAAGAATCCAACAACAAGCACTGACCTCCGTTGGCGCCACGCGCTCGTTTTTAATCCCTCGGAAAAGCAGATACTGGATTGTTTTTCTTTCCCTCTGTCCCTCAACCGCATTCACGTTTGAAACGAAGGAGGAAACGACCAAACTTTGTGAGAAGCCAGTTCTGCTCATTCTAACACATTCTATCCTTTCGGGCCAAACAAACGCAAAAACACAAACGATGCGTAGCGGTGATTTTCCGAGCGCCTCATTCCTCCGGGACGTTTTATTCATTTGTTTTACAGCATTAAAAAAAATAATTCAAAAAAAAAAAATCTTTTAAGCACAGCTCGTATCTCACAACTTCCAAGATTCACCAGCAGTTTGGTACAGTTTCGTTTAAGATTTGCTTTTCTATAAAAACAAAAAAGGAAGAAGAAAAGGAAAAACAAAGCTCGAGGAGATTCAGCGTCGTTCAGGTAAAGTGTGAAACTGTTCAGTTTTGTCTTTTAAATAATTTAGCAACGTTTCGTGTTAAATTGCAAACTTTTAGCATTTTCCTGGTGTTTTAAATGTGGACAGTTTGATCTGGAACATGGTGCAGGGAAACCCTGGTTCTGTGCAGAACGACTTTTATTTTTCGTTCACTTGTTTGTGGAACCTTGTTGTTTTTATTCCATCCGTTTGTTTGAAACTTGTATATTAAAATATTTTCTATCAGATGTTACATTTTTCCCCCCCACTTTAAAATCGTGATTATTGCTGTTAAAATGAGCTCTGAGGTCTGAGATTTAATCAATATACAGCGGATATAAAAAGTCTACACACCCCTGTTCAAATGTGATGTAAACAAATGACAGCAAGACAAATATTTTTACAACTTTGTCCACTTTTACTGTGACCTATAACCTGTGACCTATAACCTGTACAACGCAATTGAAAAACAAACCTTTGAAGCAGAAAAATATAAAATAAACGTACAATAACCTGGTTGCATAAATATACACACCCTTAAACTAATACTTTGTTGCAGCACCTTTGGCTTTTATTACAGCACTCAGTCTTTTTGGGTAGGAGCCCATCAGCATGGCACATCTTGATGTGGCAATATTTGCCCGCTCTTCTTTGCAAAACCGCTCCAAATCCGACAGATTGCGAGGGCATCTCCTGTTCACAGATCTCTTCAGATCACCCCACTGATGTTCGATGGGATTCACGTCTTGCTGGGCCATTCCAAAGCCTTAATCTTATTCCGGTGAAGTCATTCGTTTGTTGATTTCTAACAAAAGGCCAAAGGTTTTGTGCCAACACTGACTGGTATTTGTATTTGTTTATAATTTCGTCCACCCTGACTAAGACCCCAGTTCCAGCTGAAGAAAAACAGCCCCAAAGCATAATGCTGCCACCACCATGCTTCACTGTCGGTATGGTGTTCTTTTAGTGATGAGCAGTGTTGTTTTTGCGCCACATATACCTTTTGGAATTAGGTTTAAAACGTTCAACCTTGATTTTGGGTAGATCAGAGGCCCCTTTACTGGTGACAGGTGTGTGCTGACTCCAATTTAACATGGGTTTGAATGTAATTGGTTAAATCTGAGCAGAGACACACCCCCAGTTCTAAAAGGGTGTGCACACTTATGCAATCACATTATCTCAGTTTTTTTTACTTCACCTTGTTTTGTTATTAATTGCACTGTACAGGTTATAGGTCACAGTAAAGGTGGACAAAGCTGTAAAATTTGCTGTAATTTTTACATCACAAAAACCTGACATTTAAACACGGGTGTGTAGATTTCTTATATCCACTGTATGTTGTGTGTATATTGAATATTAGTTTTATCAGCAGTTTCATAAACAAAGGTAAAAAAGTCAAATCTTAGAACAAAGGAATCTGAATGATGGTTATATCTAACAAATATATAACAGCAGTGAAAGCATAAATAAAACAAACTCAAAATAAAATGACAAACTAAATATAACATGTAAATAGCTTTTCCCTACTTATACATGGCAACTTATCAATTTTATTTATCTATCAGTTTGTCTATCCATCTCTCCACTAATCCTTCAGTCTGTCTATCCTCAATCAGTCCATCCATCACTCTATTAATCCACCCATCAATCCATAACTAACAATCCAGTCATTCATCTATCATTCAATCATACTGTCTGTCTATACCTCCAACCAATCCATCAACCCTTTCATCCATCAGTCTGTAAATCCATCTATGTCCAACAAGTCATTAATCCACCAAAATAGCAGTCTCAGTCCACAAATCCTTTAACCCATTCATACTTCCATCAGTCTCATATATTCAACTAATCTAATCATCACCAACTAATTAATTCATCCACCAAATAAATCAATTTATCCCAGCCACCCCTTCATTACTCCAACTAATCAATTCATCCAAGGCAGCCAGCAATCCACCCATCCGCTAATCAATTAATCCAAGCCTTTCATTCATTTATCCACCAGCTAGTCAATTTATCTATACACCAAACCACCAACTAATCAGTACATCCACGCCTTCCATAAATTTACAATTGTCCATCAATTCATTCATCCAAGCCATCAATCAACCAAACCTTCTATCCACCAACTTAATACATCCCAGCCAACCACCCATCAATGCACCCAATAAACAATTCACCCACCCTTCCATCAATCCATTCATACACCAATCATCTGCCAACTACTCAATACATCCCAGCCATCAATTCACCAATCCACCAACTAGTTATCCATCCATCCGTTATTCCTCGGTATCTTCCATTGGTTGTGTGTTAATTGATATTGTCTCTGGAACATGAACGAATGACTCCGGTGTAGTTTCGAGAAGAAATGTTTATTAAGGTACAGGAAACAAAAGAGAAAACAACCAAGTGCTGATGTCGATTCATAAAGTCAGTCTGTGTCGCGCTTTATGCAGCGAGCCGGCGGAGGCGTAAGTGACCAGGAGAGTCGACGCCCTCTTGTGAAGATGACCCGGAATCCCACCTACATGTTTATCCAGGTACGAGAGGACGAGACAACATTCAAGCACGTCTGGGAAGACGTAGTTCTGGAGAGGAATGAAAACGTGTTAGTTTATTGCACTTCTTCTCAGAATGTTGGTAATGACCGACTGCTTATGTAACTGATTTGTTCCATATGTTTTCATCAGTGCGGATGAATTCTCAAATCTGATCGATGGAACACTAATACACTCTCTTCTTAATAAACAGTTAAATAATGTCACTTTGTGATGCTTGGCTGCACAGATGTGCTTCATGGGATTAGGATATGATGACTGAGCATCCCAATCTCTTCAGCTGCTGCAGCTTTAGTGAATTTGGTTCTTGGACATTAAAAATAAAAATCATCACAGGTGAACTGCTAGTCATTGTAGTGCGATGGGCGGCACAGTGGCGCAATGGAAAGTGCTGTCGCCTCACAGCAAGAAGATCCCGGGTTTGAGCCCTGGATGAGGCAACACTGAAAATACGTGTGGAGTTTGTTTTCCGGGTACTCCGGTTTTCTACCGCATTCCAAAAACTTGCACAATAAGTTAATGGGATTCTCTAAAGGGCCAGTTAGTGCGTGATTGTGTGTGTGCAAGTTCTATGATGGTGTAGAGACGTATCTAGGGTTATTTCCGTCTTTGTGCCCAGAGTTGCCGGGTGGGCACTGGATTCCTTGTGACCCTAAAACTAGGATTAGGCGAGTATAGAAAATGAATGTTTTGCGAGGGCTGGCTGCATAGATAGGGATAAACCGTCTGAGCTTGCTAACAGACGGGGGAGAACATGCAAACCCACATAGAAAGGACCAAGGACATACCAGTGGAGGACCGACCTGCGACTTTCTTGATATTGGGCGGCAGCGCTACCCACTATACCACCGTGCCGCCCCAAGCATATAATTGCTAATACGGTGTATTTATAAAGTAAGTGTTGGAAGAAATTGCTATGGTATAAGTGGAATAAAAACTTCCTGGTGGTCCATGAAGTTTTCCAGGAATATTATTCACTCTGTTACCCGAACAAGACAAACACAAGAAGCTAATCGCTGAAAAAACGTACTTTGACATGGTATGGGATAGCAGCGAGTTTCTTCTGATGCTCCGTGACCTGAACAACCAGGGCGGGGAAAGACTCGGCTTCTGTAGATGATCTGAGGGAAACAACTCAAATACATGAAATAAAATTAAAATCACAATGAACACGTACAGAATATATTCTTGAAAAGCCTTACCTGCTCTCTAGTTCTCCAGATCTCCCCGAGCTCTTCTGCTCATCCATGACATCATCTGCGTCCACCTGAAGACGACCGTGTTGACGGACCATTACAGCCACTCTGCTTTGGACGGCTTCTAAAGCTCTCTGCGTGGACTGAAAAGCAGCGTGCCGCTCCGACAGAAGAACATTCCAGATGTTCTCACCGAGAGGTTGTTCAGCGTCATGTAGTTCAGTCTCGGGACCGGCGTCTCCATTTTCTCCCGCCATTTGGTGTCCATTAGCACATCTGGAGTGACTGCATCTCCACCAATATTTATACATGATCTGATAACTCAAGAGAGCTTCCAGACTTTGAGTCACAGCCAAACTTCTTTCGTCGCTCGGCAGCGTTTGTTTATAGACATCTATAGAATTTATACCTGCAACAAAAATATATATACTCACTCAGCGGCCATTTTATTAGGTATTTATAAGTTATTGCTTGTTAATTATTTAATCACAATCACATGGCTGCAACTTAATACATTTAGTCATGTAGAGGAGTCAAGACGACTTACTGAAGCCATCTCTAGGGTTTACAGAGAATGGTCAGAAGAGGTAAGAAGGGAATGGGTAGACTGGTTTGAAATGATAAAAAGGCAACAGTAACTCAAATAATCACTTGTTACAAAGAAGGAATGTAGAATACCGTCTCTGTTAAAAGTTCAGACATGGGTCCAACAATAAGTGTTTTAAAACGATTACATGACTAAAAACTTGTGCATCCTTGTTAGATATGAACTAGACTGGTACGATGATGTAAATGTAGCCAACCGATTATTGTTTCTAGAATTATCGTGATAAATGATATTATGGTATCGTAAAACAAACAAGATCATCGAGGCACTTTTACTTGAAATGCGGCAAACCCGACTGAATTGGCTTTGTTTAATGTATATCCCAGCCTGCACTGCACTACAAGCGGCTTAAGCCAGCGTTCACAC
Organism: Aspidoras spilotus; assembly: GCA_028565295.1. Taxonomy (NCBI): domain Eukaryota; kingdom Metazoa; phylum Chordata; class Actinopteri; order Siluriformes; family Callichthyidae; genus Aspidoras; species Aspidoras spilotus. The sequence goes on along the minus strand of JAOUQV010000018.1, from coordinate 11,237,081 downwards.
AAGTGCCGGCACTTTGCCGCGAGCTGAGGAGCGAACTGCATCTCCTACTCCTACTGAACTACTTACTGCTCCCATTTTCAACGTCACCCGCCTGTGATTCACTGACTCAATTCACCGGCAAAATCAAACAACCTTCGAGATGCTTATATGTTCAAAACAAGTGCATCCCGATGATCTTATTGGATGTTCTGTGCAGCGGCAACAGAGTCAAAGTTCAGCTTCATTAAACTTTTGATCGGTGAAGCAAAGAGGGGAAAAACGAAGGAGCAAAGCGACAACTTTTACATGTTCCTCCACCACTGGCTTGTGGGTAATGAGATTTTAAATAATACGCAGTTTGATCATATTTCTGCAAACGAAATAACATAAAAGTATCCACTTCCTCTTTTGTACTTGATGCCACGAGTTTAGAACCCTGGAGTTACAAAGCACCGGGATGCCGGTGCCTATCCAGCAGCACGGGGTGCGAGGCAAGTAGAACCCTAGACAGCAGGCCACTCCATCATAGGATGCATGTCTTCCAAAGTGTTCCACCTTTGATTAGTAGTGGACAGTGGTGGCTCTGTGGTTAAGAATTTGGGACTATTGACTGGAAGATTGTGAGTTCAAATCCCACCACTGCCAAGTTGAGTCACTTTGGATAAGAGAATCTTGGTGAAATGTAAATATACATGTGATTGTGTGTGAAACATTTGATGAAATCTTATAAAAGAGTTAATGCAAGTTATTTATTATCAGCATGTTATTTATTATCAGCACGAACACCTGCGTGAGTCTCGTACCTCCAGGAAACAGAAGGTGGCACATCTCAGCCATTAGAGGAAAATTATTGACCTTGAAGACTCGCGTTAAAGCTCTCAGATGCTCCTCTAAGAGTGACCCAGATTCACCCAGGAGCTCGCTGAACACAGATAGAGCCACGTCCAGGGCCACGTGAGACAACAACTGCAGAATAAACGAATTGTTTATCAGAATAGAACAGAAACTAATAAAGAAAAATAAAAACATACTCAAATACATTTAATAAAATTTGTAATAACTGATACTTTATTGATTTTTTTTTATTGTAATTCTCTGGATTTAACCAACCCGGTGGCGCTCTTGGCACATACAGATGCTGGTCATAAAATTTGAATATCATGAAAAGTTGAATTATTTACTATATGCATTCATCACACACGGACTAATATATTTTAAGTGTGTGTTTATTTAATTTGATGATTATAACTAGCAACTAATAAGTATCTCAGAAAATTAGAATATTTAAAAAGGTTCAATATTGAAGACACCTGGTGCCACAAACTATTCAGATAATTAACTCAAGACACCTGCAAAGGGCTTTAATTTGTCTCTCAGTCTAGTTCTATACGCTTCACCATCATGGGGAAGACTGCCGACTTGACAGTTGTCCAAAAGATGATCACTGACACCTTGCACAAGCATGGAAAGACACAAAAGGTCATTGTTAAAAGAGGCTGGCTGTGTCCATAAACATTAATATAGAGGTGAAGGGGGAAAAAAAAAGATGTAGTAGAATAAATTGTACAAGCAATAGGGATAACAGCACCCTGGAGAGGATTGTGAAACAAAACCCATTCAAAAATGTGGGGAAGATTCACAAAGACTGGACTGCCGCTAGAGTCAGTGCTTCAAGAACCACCATGCACAGACATATGCAAGACATGGGTTTCAGCCGTTGCATTCCTTGTGTCAAGCCACTCTTAAACAAAAGACAGCATCAGATGCCACTAAGGACAAAAAGGACTGGACTGCTGCTGAATGGTCCAAAGTTAAGTTCTCTGATAAAAGAGAACTTATCAGTTTCCACAGTCAGTGATGGTTTAGCAAGCCATGTTGTCTGCTGGTGTTGACCAAAGTCAATGCAGCTGTCTACCACATAGTTTTAGCACACCTCATGCTTCCTACTGCTGAACAACTTTTGGGAGATGCTCATTTTCCAACAGGTCTTGGTACCTGCACGTAGTGCCAAAGCTACAAGTACCTGGTTTAAGGACCATGGTATCCCTGTTCTTAATTGTCCAGCAAACTTACCTGACCCTAACACTATCGAAAATCTATGGGGTATTTTCATGAGAAAGATGCAACATGTCAGACCCAGCAATGCAGTACAGCTGAAAGCCACTTTTGGAGCAACCATGGCTCTCATAACACCTTAGAAGTGCCGCATTTCTGCAGTAATTTGAGCGAAAGGAGGCCCAACTAAGTATTGACTGCTGTACATGCTGATACTTTTCATGTTCATACTTTTCAGTTGGCCAGTATTTCTAAAAATCATGTTTATATATCATCAATATTCTAATTGTCTGAGATACTGAATTTGGGTTTTCTATTAGTTGTTGGTTATAAATCATTAAATTAAAAGAAATAAACACTTGAAATATATCAGTCTGTGTGTAAAGAATGTGTATAATATACAAGTTTCACTTTTTGAATGGAATTATGGAAATAAATAAACTTTTACATGATATTCTAATTTTATGACCAGCACCTGTACAGATACGTGGAGCACGGGGTGCACATAGATTAATTGGGGGTTGGGTGCTTTGCTCAGCAGTACTTCAGCCGTGAAAGTGCTCACTGCTCTCGACAGTGTGTTCACATCACGTGTTACATGTGGAGTTTTAGTTTGTAAATGAACAAACAGCGACAGATTATATTTTTTCATTAGGAACTGAATGTGCAGTGAACCCAAGGGCCTTTGTGTATATAGAAATAAATGTTATGAGGATTTTATCTCGTTACGCATTACATTTATTCCTCCATATTTCTGTGTGTTCTGCTACTGGAAATTGTCATTTCCGTGAGGGAAACACTTCCGAAGGGATCAGTAAACTTCTACCTAATCCAGTTAGAGCTTTCAGATGTCCCGATTTTCCCGGGCCTGTCTCGGTTTACTTCCGTCTCAAATATTCCAGTTTTTCCCATCCCCGTTGTCAAATAGAAAGCGAACACCGTTAGCACTCATCAGCCGCCTCCACCGGTTTTTCATTACTCGGAACTGGCAACCCTACATCTAGTGCGTTCTCTATGTATGCTGAGGGGCACATACTACTCCTGGGAGAGTACCAGTGGTGTAGTCTACGTGATACGCAGATATACGCCCTATACTCACTGGAAAATGTTT
>JAOUQV010000018.1:11194162-11211511 GCA_028565295.1 Aspidoras spilotus | reverse complement strand
ACACACACACACACACACACACAATGAAACACACTAATCTTCATTTCTGTCTCTGATTTAAAGAAATTTATATGTACTTCCGGTGCATTCCATTCACCAAAACTTGTACCAGGAACTGTTTTATTTGCAGACTGGAAAACGCTTTACAGGATGTTCCAGGAGGAAGGTAAGAATTTTTTACAATAAGCATGAGCACAATGTAGTGCAGGGGTCGCCAACCTATGGCACGCGTGCAAAAGCTAGCACATCAGGCATATTTGCCTGGCACGCTCTTCAGTGGCAAGCTTAAAAAATATATGTGCAGGGCTGCGCATTATAAGGTGGATCTGTCATTTCACTGTCGCGTTTTAAACATTTTCATAAACCTTAACAAGCATAAATGACTCCACCTTAACTTAAATCGCTACTTCCTCCTGTAGCAAGTTAAGGTGGAGTCATTCATGCCCATTAAGCTGGAGTGGTTTATGCTTGTTAAAGTTAATCAAGATGTTGGAGTGAATCGGTTTTTGTGTCAAGTTTATGAGGCATGGCTGCTAAAGGTACAAAACTAGATGTTCTATCATTTCAGCAAGACTGAAATGTGCTGTGAAACTGTTGTTTGTCGAACATCAGGTGTACGCTGTAATTTTGAGACAAAACACCAAAGCTCATTTAAAGATAATGCTCAAAAAACAAAATCCATTAAATGAGCAATTTCAAGGTACAATTAACAGACTCGTTTTTTTTTTATTTTAGCCATGGTAAAATGTATGCTACACTTGCAAGTTACTAGACAGCTCATTGCATTGCTAAACATGGAAAGCCATTTACTGATGGTGAATACATTAAAGAAGCCTTTTGCGCAGCAATTAATTTGTTTGATGGTTTACCGAACAAAGACAATATCATTGCTAGTATTAAAGACATGCTAGTTTCAGCAAGAAAAGTTGAACTTCGTATCACAGATAATGCAGGCAATATGAGAGAGCAGCGGGTGACCACACATATTAATGATTTTACTTGTTTAGCCGTTATTGCCAGATTCTGTGACTCATTTGGAGTATGAGAGGAGATATGCTGTTTAAAACCCATGTATGACATCAGAAAGGCGAGGACTTGTCTAAAATTTGTTGATCATTCTGAAAAAATTGTTGTGGATATTGGAAAAATCATTGCAATCACCACCGTTGGCACGCCTGCAATATTGGAGAAGCAAAAGGGATTTGTCAAAATAATTGCAGACAAAAATAGAGCGATGGCAACGTTTGTGAAAATTGTGAATTTTCTGCGAGCTCGTTTTGCTTTATCTCACAGGCAGTTTCATGCACTGCTTGATGAAATGGACTGTATATACTAAGACATCCCAGGTTTTTTGATTTTGATTACTTTTATTGACAAGGACGAAAAATACCTAGAGCTGGAAGATGTCTGGTGGCTTGAGAAACTTGTATTTGACTGATATTATATCACTTAAATTAATTCAATGTTAGCATGCAAGGAGCTGGACAAACAGTGATGGACTGTTTGAGACATAGAAGGGATTCACATTCAAGCTTAAAGTAAATATATAGAAAAGGGAACATTTTGCTATTTCAAACACTAGATTTCCACTCGACATTTAGTCAGGACAGCTAATATATCCTTGTACATCAGAAACTTCAGTCAGAAATTACCAGGAGATTCCAAGATTTTCAGACACATGAACCAATATTTTCCTTTATTATTCATCTAGACAATCTCAGTTTGAAATAAGATTGGGCAATAGTTGGACTTTACTATATATAGTGTTACTGTTTATAACTGTTTGAAGAATGTTGCATTGGCAATGATGTCAATCTGTGGGAGCAGATTATCCCACATATGAATACCATTCTTTGTCATATACACAGGAACAGTATTTTTGTTATTTTACTGATATATTCCTTATGGGTGCTTAACTTTTAATTTAAAGTACTAAAAACATTGCTGACCCCTGATGTAGCACTAAGGTTAGTGGTATACACACGCCTTGGACAGTTTTGGATCACTCTCGTGGTTAGCGTTTTGATTTCTGCCATGAATTCCTGAATAAACTGCACTGGTTTTTAAGAAATTGCATGCACTTGTGTCTGGAAAATAATATATTACCTCTATATTTATTAATTCTTTCTGCTTTATGCTGGAGGGGGCGTGTGGTCTTGAGGAGAGGTACAGAAATTTATGCTTGTGTTGGCATGAAAATACAGCCTGTTTTTTTCCCCCTTTATTTAATTTCTTACCCATCTGTAATTACTTTGAGTTTGTTTTATGCCAGTTTATTCAAGCTCTTGACCTTTTCCTTTTTTGGCAGCACTCTTAGGATGCTTTGTGCCTGGCTTAGGTTTGCATTTAGTCTATCTAATTATACTTGTTAGAAATAGAGTAAGAATAATATTGGTGTGCAGACACTTTTCCGGTATCCTTTAAAAATTAAGATCAGAACTTATTTATTTTTTGTGGTTCTTTACAGTGTTTTGTGGTGAATTAATTGGATCATGATGCTCCTTATTTATTTATTTATTTATTGTTTTATGTCATCCTTAGCACCAGTGTCTATTCTAATGACAGGAACATGGTCAAACACATACACAAGTCTCATATCACACACAAAGTTATTGACAATTTAGCATTTCCAATTTACCTAGCGTGCATGTCTTTGGACTGTGGGACAAAACCGGAGCACCCGGAAAAAACCCATGTGAGAAAACTCCAGTGGTGGCACGGCGACACTGTGGTAGTGCTGTCGTCTCACAGCAAGAAGAAGGATTCGGATTCCATCCCCGAGTTCCCACAACCTGAAAATTTCTGTGTAGAAAAATTTGCATGTTCTTTCTGTGTTCGAACGGGTCTTTCTCTGGGTGCTCCAGTTTCCTCCCGCATCCCAAATACATGCAAGCTAGTAAAATTGGTGTCTGTAAAGTGGCACTTAGTGTGTGACTGTTTGTGTGTGTGCCCTAGGGTTGTTTCAGCCCTTGCGCCCAGATTTGAATGAATGAATAATTGAAAAAACTCTATATATTTCTTTTAATATGTATGCATTTCTTGTCAGGGATTCTGGCGTGAACTTAATCGATAAGTGTGAGTCAAATATTATCCGCACTTATGTTCTCCTGTTTTTATCAGCACTTTCAGTATCTTTCAGTTGTCCAGTCACAGCTGGGCATGTTTGAACGTGTTGCATCAGTTAATTTGTGACTGCGAGGCAAGACAAAATGATTACTAGATGGTTTCTTGGTTCCACGCGGGGTCGCCGGCCAGCCACTGTCCGCCCAGCAACTACGGGTGCAAGGGCAGGAACAACCCTAAAGAGGGCGCCAATCCATCATAGTCGCACACATTTATACTGACTTCACCACCCTCGTGCACAGAATCACCTTATGGGGACCGGCTTGCCCATGAACCTAAAACTAGGGACCCCTAAAAAAGCGGGTAAAGGAATCATGGCTTGATGGTGTAGAATTGAGAAAGTTTTCAGTTAAGTGGATTTTAGGATTCCACAAACAAGATGTTTGGAACAAAGGGATTTTTATCCAAAGCCGTGACGTAAGATAAGGCCTGACCTATTGTCGGTACAATTTAAAGTGTTTTGAGTGTTTGTGCCTCAGAAGGAAGGTTTTACCCTGACAATAGTTGTATTTATTACTGGCATACAGACTTATCATGTCAGTCAGGAACGTCCTCGACTGTACCAGAAACATACTGCCTTGCTTTTCTTGGCTACACACTGGCTTTACCGACATGCTGGAGGGCATTATTCTCTCAGTGAATGAGCTGGCAAGAAGAAGACTTTACATGATTAGGTTAAAAAAGATAGTAATTTAGAGACAAATTTTGCATCCTCAGGGAGGCTCGAGGCAATAATTGCCCTCCAGGCAAAAATGTCTCCAACTAAGTGCACATGCATGCAGCATTGAACATGGTGTTGGTGGCATCGTTATTTTAAATCAAATAATAGCTTGTTGTTGGGTCCCTTTATTAAAAACCTGATATGACTCGTTTCATCATTTTCAGGTAAAATGATGAATACTGATGGCACAGTGGGTAACATTGTTGCTACACAACAAGAATGAACTGGTTCCAATCCCCAGGTGGGGTGACCTGAGCAATTTCAGTTTGTATGTTCCCCCATGTTCGCACAAGTTTTCACAAGATGCTTTGGTCACCTCCTGCATTCCACAGACATGCATGCTTTTCTAAAGTGGGCCTTATTGTCTGAAAGTGTGTGACTTTCGTGGCCTACGATGGAGTGGCACCCTGTCTAACATTGTTCCTCTCCTTGCGCCTGGAGTTTCCGGGTGCGTATGGGCTCCCCGTGACCCTAAACTAGGATTTAGCAGGTATAGAAAATGAATAAATAAATAATAACATTAAAAATTATTATCGATACATTCTTTTTTCTCTGCATTTAACCCATCCAGGGGTTAAACACTTTGAACACCCAGAGCAGTGTGCTTCCCCCTATTAATGCGTCCAAAGCAGTTGGGGTATAACAAGTGTTTACAAAGAAGCAAGAGAAAGGAACGGATGTAGACGTGCAATATCAGAATGGAGTTTGACATTGTAAAATTGCAAAGTTTTTGAACATATCATCATTTACAGTGCATAATATCATTAAAAGATTCAGAGAATGTGAAACGGTCAAGGGGAGAAAAAAATACTGCCTGTGCCTGTGATCTTTGGGCCCTTAGTTGGCACTGCATCACATACATCCATGCTTCTGTGTTGAAAATCAGGGATATTTCCAAAGAACATTATTTGTGAACACATTTCACTTTGTCATCCACCGTTGCCAGTTAAAACTCAATAGTTCAAGAAGAAGCCGTATCTAAACAAGATCCAGAAGAGCAGTCGTCTTCTCTAGGCCAAGGCTTATTTAAAAAGCACTAAAGTTGAAAACTGTTTTGTGGTCAGACAAATTAAAATTTGGAGTCCTTTATGGAAATCAGGGATGGCGTGTCATTCGGACTAAAGAAGAAGTACGAACCAAGTTGTTATCAGTTCAGAAGTCTGCATCTCTTATGGTATGGGGTTGAATTAGTGTGTGTGGCATGGGCAGCTTACAGATCTGGAAGGACACCAACAATGCTGAAAAGTATACCCAGGTTCTAGAGTAACATAAGCTCCCATTCAAACGACGTCTCTTTCTGACCTTGCATTTTCCAACATGACAATGCCAAACAACATACTGCATCAATTACAGAATCATGGCTGCGTAGAAGAAGGATCTGGGTACTGAACTGGCCAGCCTGCAATCCAGATAGAAAACATTTGGCAAATCATAAAACAGAATATACGTCAAATGAGACCTAAGACAGTTTAGTAACTAGAATCCTACATTACACAAGAATACATTAACATTCCTATCCCTAAACCTGTCTCCTCAGTCCATAGACGTTTACAGACTGTTGTAAACAGAAAACGGGATGTGTTGTTGCCACAAAATAAAAAAAAACCTAATTGTTCTTTTTAAATGAAACATTTTCCCAGTTAAAACATTTGATGTCATCTATGTTCTATTCTGTATAAAATATGGAATTTTGAAATGTCCACATTGTTGCATTCCATTATTATTTACAACTTTGTCCCAACATTTTGGGGTTTGTAGATAAGGAAAAGGAGAGATTTAGTTCCAGGACACATTAGTTTAAGAAATTTAGGCATGCAGACAGGAGTTTAAGTGTGAGATACAATCAATAAGAGCAGGAGGGGCAAAGGAAGAAGAGGGTTTTTTAGTTGAGATAGATTTTAGTGTCATCAGCATAGCAGTAAAAGCTTAAGCCATATTGGCATAAGACAGAGCACAGGAAAAGTGTAAATTATAAAAAGAAGGAGACCAAGCACAGTGCCCTGAGGAACGCCAGGTTAAAAAATCCCACGTTGGAAACAGATTTAACAAAGGAGTCTCCAGTATCAGTGCTTTCTAATGGACATTGTATAAATGTATAATGTACAAATGAAGCACGAGTATACATTATATACACACACCGGCCACTTTATTAGGTACATTTTTTTTCAATTTCTTGTTGATATCTAATTACTTGTTCATTACTCAATGCATTTAGGCATGTAAAGGGAGTCAAGGCCCGAGCATCAGAATAAGGACAAAAAGTGACTTTGAATAACGTGGCATGGTTGTTGGTGCCAGATGGGCTGGTATTTTAGAACGTGCTGATCTACGGGGATTTTCACTCACAACCATGTCTAAGGTTTACAGAGAATGGTCAGAACAAGAGAAAATATCCAGTGAGGGGCGGTTGTGTGGCAAATATGCCTTGTTGACATCAGTAAAAAGGTCAGAGGAGAATGAACAGACTGGTTCGAGATGATAAAAAAGAAACAGTGACTTAAATAACCACTTGTTACAACCAAGGAATGTAGAATAGCATCTCTGTTGACTGTATAAAGGCAGTTTTGATGCAAGGTGTGAGTGTAACATAACATTGGCTATCTTCTTTTCATCTCTCAGCACAAAGCAAGCTGCCATTTTGATTTGTAATAAAGACGAATAATTGGTGTAGAGTATAGTCAAGTCTCATAAAAGAACCACAGACATGGGTGTTGTTGATGGCCCTTCACCCTCCTCCCTCTCATTAATTTATTTAATCTTCAACCTTGCCGGGTCGTTCCCTTCTCCAAGGTTCACCCGCTCCTCTGCTCTTGTTTACTCAGTACAATCCAGTGCATTCTCTATCCAATTATTTTGGTGACACAGCACCAACCTCCCTGCATCTCTTCAAACCAAGCTGTCCTTGAGTAGTTGGCTAATTAGTTTCTCAGCAATTATCTGCCCGACTGCTCTGTCTCTGTGTTATCTTTGCATATTGTCATACAAAACCCAATAAGGGGAGGTAAAAAAAAGCGTCACTACTGATTACGCATTCTGCCCTCATTTGGCTTCTTGTCCAAAGCAGCCAAAACAAAATAGCCACCTTGCTTCAGAGCAAAGATGCATTTGAATTAAACAACACAAGACAGAATGCAAGTTTCTTTTTTATTAATGGATAATACGTTCGGGTCATTAGTGAGTCCTTTACTGTTCGGCACAAGGTCACCATCTGTGGCTATAGAGACAGCAATGCAGCTATCTAACTTATTTATTGCATCATGGCCCTAAAGTTTATTATGCGCACAGCATAAATTGCAGACTGAATTTATTTTAAGACACATTTATATAGATATATAACAATCCGCTTGGATTTTTTTTTACAGTAGTTCACAAACATTGTCCAAAAAAAAAATACACTCGCCTTAGGCAAGGTCTACAATGGAAACGGTCCATCTGGAAAGACTTGCAGAGAAGGGCATTTATATGAGAACAGATGCTTATTTCCATAATAACATCGTTTTGTCAGGGTCAAACATGTAATTGGAATCATTTATATTTTAAAGTATGAGTTGTATTATATTTTCATTAGAAATTTATTTGTACAGAGTATACTCGGAATATTAGTGGCTGTAGGGCAGGGGTTACTGATACCAGGTTGCCAGCAAGGACCACATGAGTAGCCCACGGTCCTGACAATGACAATATTTAAAAAAAATATTGAAACAGGAAAAAGGAAAGAAAACATATATTTTTCACAGTGAATGAGGGAAAGATTTTTTTTTATCACTGTGAAAAATTCATGTTTGTGTTTTATTTGTGGGTCGAATGTGGCTACAGCAAAGTGCACAATGATGAGAGACATTTCAGAATGTGTCATGCACGCTACCATGCTATCTACACAATGGGCAGCGCACTACAAGCAAAAATGCAAGCAAAATAAATACTGGTAGCCCTTGCATTCATCTGAGGTAGCTCTCAGTTTCAAAATGGTTGGTGACCTCTGGTTTAGCGGATGCCTACATTTGTGATTATGATATTCATTCTGATTTTTCTGAACGTGCATGACGTACTTTAGCACCACGTACTTTAGCACCAAACCATACAGTATAACCTCTGGAGAACGATCATGTGCATGCAGTTCCACACAATGATAGTTATGGTGCTAGATTTTCCAAGGATTGGATATAAATGGTAAAGCTAGGATGAAAATAATAAACAGTCTACAGAAGCTGCGGAACAGATGATGAAGAACTGGTGCTATAGGTTGGACCCACTTTTTGCCTTCAGAACGTGGTATTCTACATTCCTTGGTTGTAACGAGTGATTATTTGCGTTACTCTTGCCTTTCTATTATCTCAAACCAATTTATACATTTATTCACCTCTGACCTCTCCTCACCGCACCTGCTCCTTACTGGATATTTTCTCTTTTCAAAGAATTCTTTGTAAACCTTAGAGATGGATGTTAATGAGTGTTCCAGTAGATCAACAGTTTCTGAAATACTCATATCACCATTTTTGGCACTGATAACAATGCCACATTCAATTCACCTCAAATGATTTGTTAAGGGAGTCAGAGGACAAGGAAGGCCAAGAAAAACCTGAATGGAAAACATCACAACACAAACTGATGTTATCAAGTTCCAAACCGCTATAACTAACACTAGACAGAAGGCTTTGGCATTTCAATTTGCACTCTATTGAGATTAGTGTTCATGAGGCAGTCTTGTTGCTAGAAATGATCATTGTTAGCATGCTATGTGTGTTCATCTTAATCTCTGTTCAGAGCATGTATAAAATGTAGGAAAAAGCTCCTCCTCATCCTTTTTGTCCTTACCTTCAGAGAGGTAACAGGCCATTTGTTGAGACGGCTGAGGTCCTCACTTCACAAGCTTCTTCTTATCCTTTTTGTCTTTACCTTCAGAGAGATAACAGAGAGGAAACAGGCTCTTTGTTGGGATGGCTGACAATCTTCTATGCTTTGGTCGTGCACAATTTTTGTCGATGATGTGCTCAGCTGACTCTCTGACCTTAGACTTACTATGGAATTATTCATTCATTCATTTATTTTCTATACCCGCTTAATCCAAGTCAGGCGGAAGCCAGTGCCTACCAGGCAACTCTTGGCGTGAGGGCAGTAACAACCCTAGACAGGGAGCCAATTCATCATAGGGCTTACAGTCACACACTAGTGGGCAATTTAGATACACAAATCACTTAACACCCACGCGAACACGGGGAGAACATGCAAACTCCACACAGAAATTTCCCAAGTTAGCCCCACCCGGGGCTTGAACCCGGGATTATCCTGCTGTAAGGCCACAGCACTACCCACTGCGCCACCGTGCCGCCCACTATGGAATTATATTTTGAAATAAAAAAAACAAAAATAAGTCTCTTAGTAGTACGATTCCTTACCAGCCTTCTGCAGATTATTAACACTTCTTGATCTTGGAGATACGTGTGAACATTCGGTCCAGATTTCAGCCCGAGTTGTTGTTTCTCTCGCCTCCGTCCAATTATTCAGCGAGAACTGTTGAGAAAATATGCCCAGAGGAGACAACCTGACTGAGCGAGTGAGTGAGTCACCCCTACTGAAAAAGTCTCATTTAGAGGAACAGCATTGCTAGCCGAATAGCAGATGCTGAATCATTAGACGTTTTATTTTCAGGAGTGGGATCTTTGTGTCTGGTTTTAATGAGTGTAATCACTGGCAATGACTTTTAAAGACTAGTAAGAAGTGCGTGTGTGAAGTTCGAATGCGATGCCTTAGTTCTCTCCGCTCTGAAACCGCGACTCTCATTACTGACTGTAACAGAGTAACCATAATATAGAGGAAAAAAACATAAATATAAATAACTGGATACTTTATTGATCCCTGGGAGGAAATTTGTTTACATTTAACCCATCCAAGAGGTACTGCAGGGTGCTGCCCCAACTAAGGCTCACGGGGAGCAGTTAGGGTTTGGGTGCCTTGTTTAATGGCATTTCAGCCATGACTTGCCTGGAGTAGGGATTGAACCTGTAATTGTTTGGTCCCCAGTCCTCTACCCTGTCTATTAAGCCATTAATTGTTCAAAAATGTAGTTTCTTAATGATGATGATTAAAATAGCATTGATAAGGATATAAAACAAGTGGGGAATGCTGTTGCCTCACAGCCAGAATGACCCGGGTTTGATCCTCTGATCGGAGGACCTGGGAAATTTCTGCATGTTCTCTCTTAATGCTCCTGTTCTGTAAGGAGTTGCATGTTCTGTGTTTTTTTTGGATGCGCTGGGTTCCTCCCGCATTCCAACGACGCATGCTCTAGGTTAATTTGTGTCTCTTAAGTGACCCTTAATGTGTGAATGCGAGTGAATATGTGTGTAAAAGTGTGTTTGCCTCATGATGTTGTTGCGCCTTTTCTAAGGTTGTTCCCACCCAGAGCTTGCACCCAGAGTGCTGGCCCCTAACCCTTGTGTATTTAGCAAAAGATAATGGAAGGATAGATGGTCTCTTTGCTTTTGTGTTTCCCGGTGACACTTCACTGTTTCTCTAGTCTCACTACCACTACCACACCTTAAGACTCCAACTATCTGTCAAGGATTAAAGTCGCTTTGTTTACACACAGCTGGTAAAAGTTGTCTTTCGCTGTACAATGAACAGATGAACACTCTATATGAAGACCGATTCTGACCTAACTATCAACTGAGGCATTAAACCGCAAACGTAATACCCTCCCGATATTGTTTTGAGACTATTTTGATATTAATACAATATAACCTTAGATATTAAATACAATCTTTTTACACTAAATCATGGTTACAATGTGGACTGAAGAAACTAAAATGCACAGTCTAAAGGGGCACATGTTTTTTTCTTGATGAAGTAGTGCTAGTAAATAAGAGTGTTTCCATATTTTCTGCATGAGTTGTGGACTGAAAGGGTTTTATTTGATGGGCTTTATGCCACATTATTGGAAATGGCACTGTAATCTCTCCGACATGTAAAGCATTCCATAAAACATTGACCTTTGAAACAGTGATTGCTTGATATTTGCAGTGACAAGTAAACCTGTGATACAGCAGCATGGACTATGAAGCAAAATCAATGTAGTGTAGAATGGAAATGTTTTGCAATCATAAGTCCAAGGTAAAAAGAGGGCAGGTGCCATGCATGTGCCATGCTTTTTAACCCAAACCTGTACATTTAAGTCTGATTTCTGATCATCAAGGAAAAACTGCAGCTCTGGATTTTTTGTGTGTGCATGGTCAAAGATTTCCCCTAAAGTCAATCTTAAGTCACTATTCAGAGATTACAGATATGATCCGATTCCACATCTCACGCCGTTCATTGTCTTTATCATTTTTATGGAAACGCATTCACAGTGACAGACATGATTGCTCCGAGATGCTCGGCAATTACGCTCCCTTATACGTCTGTGATGTACTCCGCGACTGCGACAGTGCTATGATGGATTAGTTTCAATTATGAAATTAATGATATCATTATATTTCCTTTGAAGGAACATTCACAACCAGAGTAAAGACACACTAATTGTTTTGTTTACGCCATTGTGATTTGTGAGCAACAGAATCAAATCGTCTCATGACATGATTAGAATCTGCTTCTGAGCGCTTCAGGCATTCCAATGATTTTTCTTTTCAGGGGTAAAACTTCACAATGTGGGTTGCAGGATGATGTTAATATAATAATTGATACTACAACCCCAATTCCAATGAAGCTGGGAAGTTGAGTAAAAACAGATAAACTTTATTGTTTTTTCCAAATATTCACTCATTTTGAATTTGATGCCTGCAACACATTCCAAAAGAGTTGGGACAGGGATAAGAAAAGACTAAGAAAGTTGAGGAATGCTCAACAACACAAATTTGGAACAGGTTATTTTATAAGAGGTGAGTGTCATGATTGGATATATAGGGAGAACCCCGAAAGGCAGGGGTGAAGATCACTACTTTGTGCAACTGCAAGGAATTTAGGGATTTCATCTTCTACAGTCTATAATATCATCAAAGTATTTATAGAATCTGGAGAAAGTTCTGCAAGTAGTTAGTGGCAGGGCCGAAAAATCTACACAACCTTTAATCACTTACATCATTCTTTAACGGATATTATCACATGGGCTCAGGACCTCTTTAAAAAACCATTGTCAATGAACACAGTTCTTTACTACATCTACATGTGTAAGTTAAAGCTATACCATGCAAGGTGAAAGCCATATATCCACAACAAACAAGAAACACCACCAGATTCTCTGGCTGAGAAAATCTGAGATGGACTAATGCAAAAGTGGAAAAGTGTTCTGTAGTCCACATTTCAAATTGTTTGTGTCACAACGACACAAAAGGTTGTGTCAAAGAAGGAAAATGACTGGCCGGATTGTTATCAGGGCAAAATTCTTTGGGGGTGCGTTAGGGCCCACGGCATGGGTAACTTTCACATCTGTGTAGGCAACATTTATGCTAAAATGTTCATACAGGTTTTGGAGCAACATATGCTGCCATCCGAGCGATGCCTTTTATATGGATGTCCCTGATAATTTCAGCAAGCCAATGCCAAGCCAAATTCTGCACGTTACAATAGCATAGCTTCATAGTAATAGAGTGCAGGTACTAGACTCTCCAACTAACAATGTGTGGTGCATTATGAAGCACAAAATATGACACCGGATACCTCGGACTATTGAGACATTGAAGTTGTACATCAAGCAAGAATGTGAAAGAATTTCACCTACAAAGCTTCAAAGATTAATGTCCTCAGTTCCCAAACACTTATTGAGTGTTGTTTAAAGGAAAGGTGATGTATCACAGTGGTAAACATAACCCTGTCCCAAATATTGTGGAACATGTTGCAGGCATCAAATTCAGAATGAGTGTATATTTACAAAAATAATAAAGTTTATTAGTTTGAACATTAAAATATCTTGTCTTTGTAGTGCATTACACTGAATATGGGTTGAAAATGATTTGTAAATCATCGTATTCTGGTTTTATTTATTTATT
This sequence comes from Aspidoras spilotus, assembly GCA_028565295.1. Taxonomy (NCBI): domain Eukaryota; kingdom Metazoa; phylum Chordata; class Actinopteri; order Siluriformes; family Callichthyidae; genus Aspidoras; species Aspidoras spilotus. Next base: position 11,198,686 of record JAOUQV010000018.1, on the reverse strand, counting down.
CATTATTATTATTTTTATTGAGAAATTGAGAGGACACAGACATCAAACCATGCAAACGCATATACGCAGATCAACAAAAAAAAAAAAACAAAGGTTCACTCTTCAAATTTACCCCAAATATACCCCCCACCCTTACACACAAATCCACAAACACACACACAAATAAATGTAAAAAATTAGTGATAAAAATTAAGCCAATAACACAAAATAAAATAATACAGAAAATAAATAAATTAATTAAAAATAAATTATTAAAGAGAGAGACAGATAGACACAGAGAGAAAAAGAGTAAGAAAGGGAAAATTTCACAATGCAAGCTGTGCCGTTGTTTAGCCCATAAGTTACTCAGGATGTACTACATATGACTTAATAAGCCAGAGGACTGGAGACCAGGTCTCTAGAAAATAACGCAATAACCCTGCCTTAATGCTACGCATCATCTCTAGGTGAATAAAACCAAGAATATCCTAATCCAAGGAGCTGTGATTACACTTGAGGAGTATCAGGTGTCTGGCTAGAAAGGTTGACAATGCAAAATCACGCCTACCCACATAGGGCAAATTTGAGAGAAGGGAAAAGACGAACACTGCTGCTAGAGTTTAAGGAGGGATATGAATGGCTGAAGCCAGCTCGAGTGCATGGAAGACTTTGTGCCAAAATGTCTGAAGTCTGTTACAGAAACAAAACATATGGGAGTAGTTTGTTGTTGGGTGTCCACACCTAGGACAGGAAGCCGAAGAGCCCAGAAAAAAGGACCCTTTTATGCATTTAATTATGCATTTAGTTTATTTTATACCCTGACATGACTCCAAATTTATCAAGGTTGTCTAGTATAGGTGGAACTGATAAGGCTGGGTCGGTAATAAATAAAAGCAAATCATCTGCATAAAGAGAAAGAGTTTGTGTGAATATACAAAACGACTGATGCCCTGGAAAGTAGGTAGTGCACAAAGCCAAATTGCTAGAGGTTTGTTTGCCAGATTAAAGAGACGAAGTGACGGTGGACAGCCTTGGCAGGTGCCTCTATAGGGTGGAAATGGGGATGAGCTAATGCCATTGACATGTATTGGCATAGAGGAAGACGAATAAAAGGTATAAAAGATGGATACACAAAATGAAACCTTGAGAGAAGCCAAACTTCGACAGAGCAATAAAAAGGTAGTCCTACTACACCGTGTCAAAGGCCTTCTCAGCCTCCAGTGACACCACAGTCTCAGGGAGGCTACTAGGAGTAGTATATTATATGTTTAGGAAGCGTCTGGTATTGTAGAATACATGCCTACCCCAAATAAACCCAGTCTGATCAGTGTGGATCAGGTTGGATAGCACCTTTTGTAACCGTTCAGCCAAAATCTTAGCTAAGATTTTAACATCTATGTTCAAAAGGGAATTTGGCCTATAGCTACTATATCCTTTACTTTTTTAAGAGGAGCGATGTGGAAGCCTGTGACAAAGATGTAGGGAGCACTATTTTCATATGTACATCATTAAAAACACGGGTTAATATTGGGGTTTTCAGTTGTAAACCCATCAGAGCCAGGTGATTTGCCACTATGTATGCAGAAATTGCAGCTTAGAGCCTTAGAGATGCTGGTGAAAACTCTCCTGTGATTTCGGCTCCACCTGTGGGAACGATAGATAATCTGTATCTTGAAATGTTGGTGGGAAGGATGAGCAAAGGATGGAGGAGTAAATGTCAGTGTAAAAGTCTGCAAAGACCTAGGCAATCATGGAGAAATCAGTAACTATGTCTCCTCTAACTGATATAATGGCGGAAATAAAATGATTGGATGTCATGTGTTTGGCCTGGGAGGCTAAAAATTTGACAGCCTATTCACCCGATTGATAAAATGTTAGGCTGGCTTGAGCCAGTTGGGCCACAATCTTGTGTGCAGTTATTAAATCAAATTCGGCTTTAAGCTGAATCCGATGGCTATATAGTTTATTAGAGGGGGATAAAGCAATTTGGGAATCTATATTTTGGAGTTCGGCAGAGATTCTGGCAATGGAGTCTCTTTCCTGGCATTGAATAAATAAAAAATTGTAAGCTATATATGCCGTAAAAGCCTCCCACAACCAACAAGTTTGGGTATCAGGAATGTCATTAAATTCAAAATAATCACACATGCGTCCGTCCGCTAATTAATTTCTTAAATGGCTCAATATGTGGGGGCTAAGTCTCAAGAGTGAGACCCTGATTGAAGATATAGGAGCTAGAAGGTCCAATAAAACGGGTGCATGATCAGACACGAGTGTGGAATGATAATCGCAATAGGTGATTAGTCACATAAATCCTCGGTCATAGAGATAAAAATCTACTCTTGAATAGAAGAGACGTACCCTAGACAGGAACAAGTATTTCCTAGCTTGGGGGTTCAGAGTCCTCATCGGGTCAATCAAACCATTTTTTCATAGACTGCGCTGCCAGTTGTTTAGGTCGAGGAACTGTCCAGGTGCGGATCCCACAGCAAAATTAAAAGGGGATTGCTGAAAATAGATTTTTGAAAAAAGAGGGGTCATCCAAATTGGGGGCATAAAGGCCGACCAGAATTACTGAGAGTCCTGCTAAAACCTGCCCCAAGAATCCACCTGTGGCCCCTTCAATTTAAATTGAGCATTTTTGTGGATGATGATGGCTGTGGCTCTGGTATTTTCAGAGTACTTAGAATGTGTATAGTGGGCCATCCACGAACATTTGAGACACATGATATCGCTCAATTTAAGGTGGGTTTCTTGCAGAAAGGCGATATAACGTCTCACCCAGGATATGGAGATGGTGGTCACGTGCAGCGGCCGCTCTGGACCAAAACAGTGCTTTTTTGTCTGTTAAGAGTGTTTTTTCTTAACTTTTTAAATTCTTACCTCTGGTATATGGACGTTGGAACTCCTGATGTCCATGTATATCACTGTCAGACACTCCTTCATTAACGCAAAAATACAATAAACAGCATAAAGACGAGGTGTTGGAGAAACTACGCGACTTCGACCTGCTACGGAGTCAAAGCCCTGAATCCTTGTCATTTCCTGATCCCGGTGGCCGGGGGATGAGACGGCAAAAGCGGTGCGAACGAAAACAAAAGCGCAGTAAGCGAGCGGGAGTCCATTCTAGGCTAAAAACAAAGCCAACCCGGCCAGCTCTCCCATCTCTCCTGCTCTCCAATGTCTGCTCACTGGAAAATAAACTGGACTACATTTGACTTCAGAGAACTACACAGCGAGAATCCAGAGACTGTTGTGTTTTTGTTTTTACAGAGACATGCTCAGCGACAAAATTCCGGACGGCGACAATTCAGCTAGACGGGCTAGCCGCGTTTCGAGCCGACAGAAACACAGCTTTGTGCTGTAAGACTCAAGCGGTGGACTGTGTGTTTACATTAACACTGAATGGTACCAGTACTCTGTGCTAGTCTCTAGTTCATGTTCATCGCTGGTGGAGTTTATAGTGGTAAGATGCAGACCTTTTTATTTACCTTGAGAATTCACCACGGTGTTCATTGTGAGTGTTTACATTCCACTCGATGCTAAAGCCACCCAAGCGCTATGTGAACTGTATGGATCTATTAGCGACCTGCAAAATACACACCCCGATGGACTGTTCTGGAGATTTTCACGCAAATCTAAGAAGTTTTCCCTTAATTCTATCAACATGTCAAGTTTGCTATGAGAGGAGCAAACACGCTGTATCTTGTTTACACAAACATTCCCAGCGCGTATTGGTCTGGGCCCCGCCACCACCTCAGATCACATGTCTATTATGCATACAGACTCATTGTCAGACGATCAAGACTGGTTGTGAAGGAGGTGAAAACCTAGCTAGCAGAAGGCATCTCTGCTCTTCAGGACTGTTTTGAAAGCACTGACTGGGACAGGTTTAGGAAAGCTGCAACCTACAGTGACATCATCAACCTGGAGGAGTACACATCATCAGTGACCAGCTATATCGCATAGTGCAGCGATGACGTGACTGTCTCCAAGACCATCACCTTCCGCTCCAACCAAAAGCCATGGATGAATGCAGAGGTGCGTGCACTGCTGAAAGCCCGAGACTCCACCTTCAAAACAGAAGGCAAAACTACAAAACTACAAGATGACACCATCTGCTTGTGACAGTGATGCTTGCCTTTCAGATGCACTGAACCACTTTTACGCACAGTTTGAGGCGCAGAACAACAGAATGGCGAGAAAGTACACCGCTTCTACCAATGACCAGGTGCTGTCTTTTACTGTGGCTGATGTAAGAAAAACTCTATGCAGAGTCAACCCATGGACCAGAAAACATTCCTGGCAAAGTCCACAGAGTATGTGCAGACCAGCTAACCGACATCTTTAACAACTGAGCGGCTCTGTTGTTCCTACATGCTTTAAGGCCACCACCATCATTTCTGTAACAAAGAAGTCTTCTGTGTCCTGCCTCAACAACTATCGCCCTGTCGCACTCACATCCATCATTAGCAAGTGCTTCGAAAGGCTTGTCATGAGGCACATTAAGACCCTGCTACCCCTCTACACTGGACCCCCTGCAGT
>JAOUQV010000018.1:10976268-10992426 GCA_028565295.1 Aspidoras spilotus | reverse complement strand
AAACTGTGTATCCTATACACAAAAGCAAAACATTTTCAATCTTGTTTGGTCACAGTGCAGACTGAAAAAAAAAACATAATCCCACTTTTCAACATCATCCCCGGTTTAATCCTGAACTCGGGTTCAGGTTACTTCAGGTTAGAATTTAATATGTTCTTTGTGTATATATTCAACCAAGTGTAAATGTAGACATGGTTTCCCGCACAAGTGCTATCCAGAAGCTATGACTTTGGTGTTCTTCCCTATTATTAAAAAAAAAAAAAACAGACTATAATTTCACCTAATTGCTAATCCTAGACTTTACATGCTGTTGCCACTGACAGGCGGTTGTGTTTAAAATATCATCAGTGTGTTTAAAACAGCCGAAAACACTTTATCTTCACAATCACATTCCTTTCTATATACACACATGGACTGGAAGCACTGCACATTCAATTCTATATGAAAGCATTCACAAAATATAGATTTATAAACTGAAATATTGTTTTTAAATAGCAGTGTCTGCATATTCATTTACAAACTTGAATATTTACAGTATAAACTGAAACGTGTTTAGATTGGGATGTTTTATTTACTGATCTAATTATTGCTGAATAGTTTCGGAACTACTTATTAATAATAAGTGTTTAGCAATGAAGTCAACTTACAAATGTATGGGTCATCTGTGGTCTTCAGACCCAAGAAAAAGGACTCACAGGCCACTGAAGATCTCTGATCTCCCGGAAGCAGATCATTGAACGTTTCTCTGCCATTCTTGTTATGATCTACACAGATGGTAGTATTTATTTCCCAATCTGGTTATTCAATGTTTTGATTGGAGATCATTTTAGCTGAGCAGCCACTTATTTTCTGCATGTTTTACCCACTCCAATCAACTTCTTGATCAAAGTTTTTAAACCTCGGTACGACCCATTGTACTCACTACCAGAAAAGCCCCATTTTTTGGATTTAGAGAAAGCTTATGACAGGGTGCAGATGGATGACAGGGTGCAGATGGTGGTGATGTATGAGGAAGTTTGGACTGGCTGAAAAGTATGTTAGACTGGTTCAGTATGGTACATGTTAAGAACAGCATGACAGTAGTGAGATGAGCTGTGGGACTGACAGTTAGCTTCAAAGTGGAGGTGGGACTGCATCAAGGATCGGATCTGAGCCCCTTCTTGTTTGCTCTGATGATTAAGAAACTAATAAAAATAGTATTTTTATTTTGGATTTTTATTACTTTTTATTGATTCCCATAGGGAAATTCCTTCTCTGCATTTAACCCATACAGAGGTAAACACACGGAGCAGTGTGCTGCCCCCATTAAGGCGGACAGGGCGCAGTTGGGGGTTGCGTGCCCTGCTCAACAGCACTTCAGCCATGACTTGCCTAGAGTGGGAATCAAACCGGCAATTATTTTGGTCCCCAGTTCTCTACCCTATACATTTAGCCACAGCTAAGTAAGAGCAGGAAACATTCATTCGTTTTCTTTTCTGCTCAATCCACATGGAGTCGCGAGCAAGCAGGCGCCCACCATCCATCGTAGGGCACACACACACACATTCACACACTAAGTGGCATTTTAGAGACACCAATTAGCCTAACATGCGTGTATTTTTAATGTGGGACTTTGAACACGAACTCCACAGAGCAGGGAACAGGTAATAGAGAACTTGGAGAGGTGGAGGTATGCTCTGTAAAGGAGGGGAATAACAGTCAAATGTAGCAAGACAGAATCCAACCCCAATTCACATGCAGTTGTGACGATGTGTAAAACAAACATTCAAATGAATACACTATAAAGACAAGGTATTTAATGTCCAAAATGATCAAATTTATTGCTTTTTGCAAATATTCACTCATTTGAATTTGATGCCGTTCCAAAAGAGTTGGGACAAGGCAAGAAAAGTCTGGGAAAGTTAAGGAATGCTAGTATAACACAAAGTTTGGAACATTCCACAGGTGAACAGGCTAACTGGAAACAAGTATTCCTGAAAGGCTCAATCATACACAAGCAAAGATGACACGAGTTTCTCAACTTCATGAACAACTGCATGAGCAAACACTCCAACAGTTAAGAACAATGCTTCTCTATGTGCAACTGCAAGGAATTTAGGGATTTCATCATTTACAGTCCATAATATCATCAGAAGATTGAAAAAGCTGAAAGATGAAAAAAATACAGCAAGGCGAAAACCAGCACTGAATGCCAGTGATCTTCAATTCCTTAGGAGGCACTGCTTCAAAAACTGACATCATTCTGTAACATATTACCACATGGGCTCTGTAAACTCTACCATGTACAGGGAAAGCAATATATCAACAGCCAGAAACTGCGTTTTTTTTCAGGGACGTCCATTCTTATTTCAACAAGACAAGGCCAAGCCACATTTCGCATGCGTTAGCAGTGTGGCTCAGTAGTAAAAGAGTGCGAGTTCTAGCCTGGCCCATTGAGCAACTGAAGTTGTATATAACATATAATAAGGTGGCTTCTGTGAGAGATTACAGAAAACAGAGTAGAGGTGAAAATTGACACACTGTGGTGTCCCTGATGATGGGAGACGATCATTGCGCATAGAGGCAAGGTCCATAAACACAGTGTGAGTCTGGTGTGGAAGTGCTTAACTGGCCAGCACAGAGTGCTGATATCAACCTGAGAGTACAGCTTTGGGATAAATTAGACCAAAGAACGTCTTGTTCAACATCAGCATTGGATTTCACAAATGTGCTTCTGGAAGAAGGGTAAAACATTGGGGCAGTCATACGTTTGTGGTTAAGGAACGAGTCTTGGGACCGGAAGGTCCCTGGTTCGGTTTTTATTACCGACAAGTCATGGCACCTAACTCCCAGTTGCTCCCTGGGCGCTGTGCTGGCTGCTCACTGTTTAAGGCACATGTGCTCATTTCACCTGTGTGTGTGTTTCACTGCACGGATGGGTTAAATGCAGAGGACCAATTCCGATGTGTGCAAAAAGAGGCAAAATGTATCACTTTCACATTTCCATAAACACACTCCTAAACCTTATGAAAGAGCTTCCCAGAAGAGCAATGTTATAGCTGTGAGGAGTGGGCCAACAACATATTAAACCTTATGGTTTGAGAATGGGATTCGTTACACACAGATGTGCTTGTTTGTTAATTTCAAGTGTTTTTTTTTTTTTTGATGGATTCATAACTAATAAAAAAACGAATCACAGACCATCACAAACTAATTCAGTATCACAGAAATAAGTATTCAATATCACAGAAACTGAAGCTACTTTAGACCAATGAAAAAGGATTTTTAGAAATGCTGGACAACTGAAAAATATGAATATGAAATGTAACAGTATATACAGCACTCAATACTTAGTTGGGGCTCCTTTTGCCCAAATTACTGCAGCAATGCGGTGTCGTGGCATGGAGTCAATCAGTCTGTGGCACTGCTCAGGTGTTATGAGAGCCAAGGTTGCTCCGATAGTGGCCTTCAGCTGTACTACATTGTTGGGTCTATCCTCCTCACAATACCCCATAGTTTTTTTTTTTTTTTTAAGTGTTAAGGTCAGGTGAGTATGCTAGCCAATTAAGAACAGGGATACCAAGGTTCTTAAACCAGGTACTTGTAGCTTTGGCACTGTGTACAGGTGCCAAGTCCTGTTGGAAAATGAAATCAGCATCTTCCAAAAGTTGGTCAGCAGCAGTAAATCAACGTTTTTTATGATATATGCTTAATTTTATGACCAGCACCTGTATGCGAAAGCAGACGAGAAAAGACTTTAGTCTTTATCATGTAGCTGTATGGGTTGTCATCAGTAGAATCCAGTAGAACCTGCATCTGGTGATATGGGGTTGCATAGAAGTATGTGTTCAACGTTTTATTAATAATAAAATATTAGTCCATGAGATTTTCAGTTTATTGTATTCTTTTTATTTCAATTTAACTCACCCCTACTTTGGAAGCATGGCTGTATTTATGCTACACCCATGGTTGACTTACTTCATCTAGTCAAGTAGGCCACTGCATTGGTGTGTACTGCCAGGTCAAGAAAGAACAATACTTATGTACAAAATGGCAATGACAAACATCATATAATTCCACCAAGTTTGTCACATTCCTGTGTCTGACGGATACTGGTTGTTCATATAAGAGTTAACTAACTCATGGGAATTAAAGAATGATGTAAATCTTAAATTAAATAAAGAGCGATGTCAGCACAAAATAAATTGTACTCAAGGGAAACACCATTTCATTTTGTTTTAATTTTCTTGCAAAATGTGCAAAATCAAGACATCACTAACAATCAGTCCAATTGGCATTTTGTGGTCATACATGGTATATGTAGTCATCCACACATTCACAAATATAGTAATACTGTCAGTCTGACATCAAGAAGCAGCAAAAGCCCATTCAGCATATTTAGGCTCAATCCCACTTCCCACGAAGTGTTCCCAACGAGCCCAACTCTACGTCATAATGGTCGATACTGCTACAATACTGTTTGGCATATTAAACAACAAAACTCAAAAGTATTTTATACATGTACTGTACATACATATTGAGATTACCAGGGAAATATCCTGTGAACGGCTGTTTTACCCTGCATCTCATCATTCGGCTTAAAGAAAAGCAATTGGGGACATTTGTCATACACAAGATCAAAATGTCACATGTACTTTAAAATATTTAAATGTTATATTTCCTTATTCTATATTAGAATTTCGAATTTTTAAGAAATTTTGAAATAAATGTGGCTTATTCTAAGTGCAATAGAAAGCTACGGACCGTTTGAACGCAATGCTTACAGAAATTATGGCAAATTGTGAAGAAATTTTAACAAAACAGCCTTATGTCAAATTAAAGTTCACTTCAATCAATTAATAAAACAAACATTTACGGCTGAAAAACTTACCAGCACCCAGAAATTATTTTCAATGGATTTCTAACAGTCAAGATGTTGTACATGACCTGGGAAAAAGTGGGTGCGTCTTGCGTTTACCTTAAATCTCCAGAATATGCCATCTTATCAGAGCGCTTCTCAAACCTGGCAGCCATACTGTATGACAGTGACGTATCTTATCTGTCACGATTGAGAAAATGACAGAGCACAGCTCTGCTTAAAGGGAATGCAGTCACACTTAAAATGGACAGTGGAGCCTGTTTATCCTCTTGTTGCTGCCATGCATTCTTCATACAATTATGAATCATAGACGCGAGATACTTCCTGAGCATTATCACTTGTAAGATCTGGCTCGGATGATTCAGCATTTGAAGAGGCTTCTCCAGCTTCTTTAGCATTCTCTAAGTTTACGGCATCTTGCCGTTCTGACTGTTCTGCATTTAGACTGGCTGGTAATGTATCAGGAGGGGCAGGAACAGGAGTGCTGATGGATGTTGTTTGGCTCTTGAGAGTGCCATGGCAAAGGGGACAGGACTCCTGAACATAAAGCCACTTTTTCAGGCAGCCTGCATGGAAAAAGTGGCCGCAAGGTGTGATGACTGCTGACTTCATGTCCTTTACACAAATAAAAGGAGAAAATATTAAGGGTAAGAGAGAAAAGAAGCCAAGTTAACATTTTTTTTCCTTTCAATGTCACACACACATACCTGATAGCAGATGGCACAGATATCATTGTGCTTTTGTAATTGCAGTGCTGAGGCCGTAGGCAAGCTTTGAATCTTGTGTACAGCATCACGACGCAACAGGAAGCTCTGCCAGCCAAGCTGTGCCCGGAGCCACACATTGTAGTAAGCATGCAGCAGAATTATTGTGGAACCCATCACACTCCACTGTCCAAAGAGTGTCTCGCACACACCGTAGGCTACCACAAAAAGTGCCACCACAAACTCTAGCAATCTATAAGTGCCGTTCACAAAATACATGATCTCATCCATGTTCTCAACTGGTGCCTTGCGTATCTCCTCCACCATGAACAGCACATAAATCAGCAATGTGCCCAGCACCTGAGAAAGATAGAGAGAGATGGTAACCGTTCCCAGATGTAAATGTCACCTAAATAATACAATACATATATTCTAAGCACCTGAAGTGAAGTAAGAATGCTAGAGGAGATTATGATGAGCAGCCAGAAGTCCATATGAAAGAACTGACAGATCATGTAAACCATGTAGGCAGGAAAGATTAGCAGGAAAAGACATAGGCTCACTGCTCGGAAGTGCTTCCAAAGACTCCTATAAGAGATGCAGATCCATAAATTTTATTATGAAAAATAGTATCTATGACACAAATACCAACAACGTCAATTGATCTGCCAATGAAATTGCCAAGAAGTCTATTCATCATTCCATGACAATCATGCTGAGCAGACCAGATGTGTTTCTGGGGACCGGGTTAAGCTCACTGAGCATCCTAATTATAGGCCAGAGGAGTCAAACGGCTGTTTCAAAATCTTCCAATAATATTTAATTATTCAATTATTATTAATATTTCAATAATTTTCTATAAAGTCTAAATAAATTAAAAAACAATTACAAAAGCAGTGATATCATATGTGCAGCTATTTAGTGACCTAACGTTCCCTGGGCATAGCATGGAAAACTAAATCTTGAGGGTGTGTCAAAAAATCCTAACACTATTTACATGAAATCCATTAGACGAGCTGCATTATCTCTTAAGGTCATTATTTCCTTAGTTACTGCTGTGCAGGTGTGAACCTGATGTGAAAGTTTGCACTAAAGAGCAGCAGCATACAGTGATTCAGTGATTGTCTCTGGGTGCATTTCAAAGTTTAGCTAAGAATTTGTGGACAATAATGACACAGTCCTTTTGTGTAAAGAGTGTATGAATGAACTGAAATGTTCAAAGAAGCTCACAAGTGCCAGCATTAAAAAAGCAGCGAAACACCTACATCTGTTTGAGAACACCAAGCATGCATGAGAACTGATACTGTTGAATATACTACTGACAAGTTTCATGTCTTATGAATTGTTAAGGACAACTGTGCATTTATGACTTTCAGTAAGCTGAATACATTTTTTACTGTTGTAATGTGTCATATAAAAGAGAATATGCTCACTTGTCCCTGGAAGCCCCCAGTGCAAGCACTATGGGGTCAGCGATCTCCAGCATAGATTGCAAAATTGAGGCCACAACAATAAAGAGAATGATGCTAAGAAGAAAGGCCCGGTGGATTACTTGCAGCTCAATTAACCCTGTCTGAACAGACAGAATCAACAAAGTGATTCCTTCCGTCATCCCCCTGAGAAGAGAGAGTGAGTGAATTAATAACATTTAAGGCACTAAAGACACTACAAACCTAGATCAAAAAAAAGTCAATACAGATGGGAAACAGGTAGAACCTCAGTGAACTTCAGACAGGCTGTCTCTGCTGGGACTTGGTGAAAATCCTTTAATTCTCAAATGCGCAGTTGTATAAAATTAAATTATATAAGTGGCTTTGGATAAGAGCTTCAGCCAAATATCATAAGTATAAATGAAAATTCAATAAATAATTGCCTTCTTACATCGTTCCTTGCACTTTGCTATTTTCATTTTTTAATATACATCCATCACTGCATTTCTCCCAAAAATTTCTGGAATAAGGGACGCACTATACCATTTTTTTCCCAATCCGATATAATACCTGGCGAGCCGTTATCAGGTGATATAGACTAATAAAGCCAGTCTAAAGCTATACATCACTAAACTATAAAAAAAATTGTAGACTTAGGGATGCATGATACCTTTAATCCGATACAATACCTAAGCATCACTTTACTTGAACCGGCATCAGGATTTATTGATATTGTTAGCATTCCACATTTATTTATTTAAGACAGTGTTTATTATTGAAAATGAGATATAATAGACTTCAACAGCATTCACTAGTTGAGCAAATAAACATTTGAAAATGTATTTCTCCAGAGAAAATAGAAATAATAGAAGAGAAAACTTAATTTAATGCATGCATGTGTATCAATAACTGCTTCTGGGTATTGGCACTCTCCATAGCTGTTTCTAATACTATGACTAAGTGTTCCCCTATCAGTGCTGCTACCGATATCTTAACAGTATCCATAAAACACTACCAGAAATACATTTCCTGAATAGCTCAGTATGCTGCTGGAAAAAGCCAGAAAGAAGCAAAAGTATCAGGGGTTTAAGACTCTAGTACTAGCCCTAAATTAGCCTGTCTCAACTTTTACTTGGAATGTGGTACAGACCTGAATGCAAAAATTTATATATATTAACACAGAAACAAAATATGAAATGTCTTGAGCTCAAACTGTCGCAAATAAAAAACAATGCAAACGCAAACAAATGACATTTTTATTTGAGTTTCCCATACTCTTCCAAGATATTCTGATTATTATATAGTTGCTTGCGTTAGTGAATTATAAAGACATCAAACCATTAAGCCATCATTAAGTGTTATATCTGACCATCAAACACTACTTAAAACACCATTCAGTAATACAAGACAGAAGGAGGATAAAATTTACCTATTCATGGCATTGTCATTCATGAAGGCTCTGTAACCTTGTAGGTAGAACTTGCAGAGCGTGAGGACACCCAGCGCCACAAATGACACAGTAAAGACCAGCCCCAACAATGAATATGGAGTACAACAGCACTCTGCAATGCTGCACAAAAACACACATTACAGATTTGCATAGATAACCCACAATAGAATCAATTACAAGTTACTGTATTTAAAAGTGAGCTTTATATAAATTTTTTTGTATTTATTTTTTCCCACCTTTTTATACCACCAGGGGTCTCCAAATCAAGTCAATTAAATTTTAGATCTGGCATGTAATGATTTATCAATAAAAACGTTCACATTCTTCGACGCAGTTTATAAAAGTTTACAAAGAAGTCCACCGGGTGATATGATCAAAACAGGCAGTTGAGACAAATGATTTTTTCCTTATTTTGGCCACACTTGACTGCATTCTTGACTGTCAGCTCAACAAACCAAAATCGTCTATTCACAAAGGTTCAAAACCAAAGTTATGTAAGCACAATGCACAATAAGCATACTGCATGGTTACCACATTGTTAATACTACACCAAATCGATTTAATTAAACCCCAAAGATAAAGGTTACTACAAGGTTTTACTACAAGTGTTTCACAAGCTCTTGTTTAACATGCTTTCTGGAAACAATAATTTACCTAGTAACATTAGATTTCAAAAACCCACTAAATATGTATATATATCAACACACAGTGGCTCCATTATGGGGACATTTTCATTGTCGGGAAATGAAAACTTAAAAATGCAACAATGCCACAACAATCTGTGGCAAGGAGTCCAAAAGAAACATAAGCTCTTGGTGGAGCAGTACATCCTCTAACCTATCTATCATACAAACTCTAACCAATTGTCATCCTATGAGTGTGGAATACAGTGGCATACAATACCTTTCACTTTAGTGTGTTCAGCTAATGTACAACGACTTTATAACACGCATTAGCCGGACTTCTCCCCGATTTGTAGCTGTCAATGTGTTAGTGAATACTCAGAAACAATATCCAATAAAATTAAGTAAGCATACTCTATGCCATCTTTTGTTTTCAAACCTGGTGAGAAAAAGGAAGAGCAATCTCTCGCGTGAGTTAGGTTGGTCTCGTGAGCTGAAGTATGTGTAGATCTGCAGTGCAAAGAGCACCAACCAGAAGCACATGAACAGCATGGGCACAACAAGCTGATTCCACAATGACATACCTAGTGCCAGTAGCCCATACACCTCCACCACCTAGGAAGCATGAAAAAGTTAGAAGGAATCAGAAAGAAACTTATGACAATTCTGTGGCATGGAAATAGACTTATACATTTTAAAACTGTAGATACAGGATATACTTACATCATCCATAATAACAGGATCTGTACACCTGCATTTCTATGCACTTATACAGTTGGTAAGTAAGTAACCATTTGTCATAAGCACAATGCATATTATAATTCAAAAGCAGGTCAGGAACTTCATTATAATGGGGATCTCTTTGAATTTCACCATGAAATGATTGTTAGTGCCAGGGGGACTGGTCTGAGTATTTCAGAAACTGATGATATCTTTGGATTTTCATACACAACCCTAAATTATTTTTTTTTTTACACAGAATGAAGCAAAACCAACAACATTTTGTCTGCCACATTTCTCTGCGTTTATATACCAAGTCAGAAGAAAATCAACAGAATTGTCTGAGCTCACTTTTACAACCTCTCTTTACAACCATGGCATGTATAAAATGCATTCAAACGTGGGGTGGACGGGCTACAAAGGTAAAAAAAAAAAAAAATCCATTTATGTGACCCAAATCTAAGAGTTGTCTTTATCTCTTCAGGTTTGATGTGCACAAGATAGCTTCAGTTTCTGGCTGACAGGAGTAGAACCTGATGTGGTCCTCCACAGCTGTAGCCCATCCAAAAGGTCTGAAGCTTTTCTGCTCAATGTGGTTATGAAGAGTGCTTTTTTGAATTACTGTAGCCTTTCTATTAACTCAAATCAGTCTGGTAATTCTCTTGTGATTTCTCTCGTAAATTTACACTAGCTAAAACTCTATCCACATGCATTTATCTGTTGAGCTGCTGAAACATGATCGGCTAATTAGATAACTGCATGAATATGCTGGTGTACAACCATTTCTAATAAAGTGCCTATATTTAAAATCACATTAAAAACAATACTGATTTTACAGTACAGGCAAGTTACAGACTTCTAGAAAACACAGTATTATATGTATCCTGCTATAATTTGTACCTGTGCAATCTCCCGGTAGGCATTCTTCGCCAGGTTGTAGGGTACCAGCAGGTTAGATGCGAGAAAGTAGATTACTTCAAGCCCAGTAAAGATCATGGCAAAATTGTTAATGAAGACAATAGTTTCTATAGGGACAGAGCATAGACGGGCCACCAGGGGAAGGAGGTGCGCTGAGAACAGCCAGATCTGTTTTGTCTGCATCACACAAGAGCACAGAGTACACACAACCAGCTGACCTAGATAACAAAAAAGAATAAAAATACAATAAGTTAACTAATTTGAACAGACCGTCTACATTCAATACACATGCGAACAATCATCCAACTTGCATGCCACATGCCATTCCTTTTTAATTAGGACCAGACTGTGTTCATCTCAGTGAACAGTGAGAGAGCACTCTTCTTAAAAACAGTAACTATTCATACGTATATCATTTGTATAATTCTAATTAAGCAGTTTATTTGGAAATATTTCTAAATTTATACATCTTGCATCTATAAAGAATTACACACCAGCTGAAAAATCGACGATATTTACTGAAGTTGAGGCTACAAATCTAAATTAAATCCAACTCAAGACTTAACATTACTGACAAATTCCAGCATGCTTCACCGTTAACAATAATAACAATGAGACAAATCAGATACATAGCTCACAGACTTGCACTTATTCAGAGTGATTTCTAGGCTTCTTTCTTTAGGGTTTTGAACATCACTTTCTGCCATAATAATTTGAAAGTATGTCATTTGGAACTTCTAGCATCTTTCTATATAGAATTGTGAGAAAACAGATCAAGTCAAAATGCCTCAGGGAAGGCGATGTCTATACAGAGCGAGAGGACAGAATATAAAAGTAAAACACTCGCTTAGTAAGAACTCAATCTATTAAAATTGAGTATTTACCTATTAGAGCTGTCGTAAATCGGTTCATGGACAGTGGGTCTAGGTACAGCGGTCCTTCGAAGCCAGAGTCCAGCTCACTACGAACATAATCCCTGCAAAAAAAAAATGTACTAGTAACAATCTACCCTTGGGATCAAAATACATTCAGGCAAGTTACAGGAGTCTAGAAAAATTACTCGCACACAAAAATCAGTTACAGTTTATGGACAACAAATGTGATAGAGCATTAAAATAAAATATTTTGAAGGCAGGAAGCACATTGTGTTATTGTATTTAATAAAATTGCTTGCTTGTTCCTAGTTATTTCTTCAGAAGATCTGATCAGAGACTGTGGACGATTCTCGGCAGTGGCCAACAAGAATTATTGCTCATTTTGAAATCTACATCCAATCCAGCACAAGTAGTGTGTCAGTATTTGAACTATGGATTTGACAATTATTCGAGAAACTCTAATAATTCGATTACAATATATGCTGTTTTGTCACACTGGCCTTGGTGCTGCTCATTTTACTTTCGTTTCGTTTCAATTTAATAAATAAACATCCACATCTGACCCGACTTGCTTTGTTGTTGGTTCCTCTAAACCTTCCTTCACCAACTGCAACACTATAATAAATGTCACCCAAGTCCATCTCCTTTAAATCTTATTGTATCGTATAATTTTCGCTATGTAGTGTACTGTGCAGCTCCGGTTGATTACCACGGACTGTTGTCACTGACGAACATTAAAGTAGGCAGGATTTATTTTGCTTGCTATGACCATTGTGAAAGATGATACCGGTGCATGTAAAAAGCTGATAATATATAAAGAGTGGGACCATTTTACGGTTCATAAACCAGACAATGTAGTGCACCTGAACCGAAAGCATCCGTACATGAAATGCACTTCTCCAAGTGGGGTCAGTATCTATCTATCTATCTATCTATCTATCTATCTCTCTCTCTCTCTCTCTCTCTTTCAAGTCAAAGTCAAAATTTTGCTTTATAAGCATGACAAATATGGACATTTGTATTGACAGACTTTAGCTACATCACATCCCTAGTTTAAACACACCTGGACAGCTGGTGTCCAGCAAACAGCAGCAGAGCCGTGAGCACATACAGGTAGAGCCGCACCAAATGTTGCCGTGGCAGAGTCAGCAAAACCAAGCTGAGAATGTAGCCTGCAGAAAGACCAAAAAAAAAAAGTCAAAAGTTGCATTAAAATCTACAAATGTTCAAGAAGACCTAGATGGTTTTACTCAAGCCAAAACCATGACAATGGAACACACAAATATATAAGATAAACTTTGCTTACCCTGTCACATCAATAGTAACATTAAACATTAACATATATTGCATTAAAATAGTAACAAAATTCAGTGTTTTAGGGTTTCCAAAAGCAAGTTAGTGCGAGCTGCTCGAAAAAGCCAGGCACTTTAGCACTTGGGGGAAAAACTAGACCTTGGTAATATTGCATAAAATAAGTATTGACTGTAAATTCTGTTTCTTACATAATGCAAATGAAAAACCATTACATCAATCAAAGTTGTTAGCATTAAATGTTATTGTCGAGGTGCAAAACCCATAACCAATCAATCAATAACAAAGAATAACAATAACAAAAAAATGCTTACAAAGAATAGTTACATTTCTTAAGGTGATTAAATTCTGAGAGGTCTACTCGGGATAACTAACAAAAGCACTAATTACTACTCGTTTAAAAAAAACGAGTAGTATTTATATCAGGATAGGAGTAACTTCAAAAAAGCACCACAAAAGAACCCTTTGCCCCTAAGCATTAGTCAGTAAGAAATCTGTCCTGCAAACTCCATCATCAAACCATACCACAGAGTAACATATATATTTCTTATTTAGTCCATGTACAGATAATCAGGTAGATAATACAAACCTAAGTTGAGAAAATTGTAAATAAAAATGGAATGCAATGTGGAAGTTTCTAAATTCCATATTGTATTCAGAACAGAACATAGGTGACATATCTGTTTAAACTGAGAAAATGTATCATTTAAAAAGAAAAATTAAATAAATTCATGACAACACACCTCCAAAAAGTTGAGACAAGGCCATGTTTACCAATGTGAGACATCCCCTTTTCTATTTACAAAACCTGTAAATGTCTGGGGACTTAGGAGACATGTTTCTTAAGTTGAGGGATAAGAATGTTAACCCATTCTTGTCTAATGTAGGATTCTAGATGCTTAATTGTCTTTTTTGTCATATCTTCCGTTTTATGACGCACCAAATGTTTTCTATCTGGACTACAGCCTGACCAGTTTAGTACCCGGACCCTTCTTCTATGCAGCCATGATGCTGTTATTGATGCAGTATGTGGTTTGGCATCGGCATGTTTGAAAATGCAAGGTCTTTCCTGAAAGAGATGTCGTCTGGATCAAAGAATATGGGTCATTTGATTTCATGATTTCTCTAATTCCATTTAAGCACTCATACCTATAAAAGTTGATTAATTTCAATAATTCCATTCAAAAAGTAAAATTTGTATAGTATACACAATCATTACACACAGACTGACATATTTCATGTGGTACATTCTAATCAACTAATTAACTCAAAGCTGATGGAAGTTTGGGATGGTTGATGAAAAGCATCGAGGTTCTTTTCGATTTATGCGATTTATAGACCATATTCAGATATTCGCAGTGATTGACGGCTCCCATTTTCAAAACCTTTCCACCATAAACTAATCTGCCAAAATAAGTAAACGTGGCGGGTGACCGGAAGACCACTGTTATGTTAGTGAGACTGAAATTTCTTTTACAACAGTATACATAATAATAGACAATCTTTATAGAACGGTGACTGCTCCAGTATAAAAGCAGAGGTTTCTTAAACCCCTAGAACTTTCTTAGCTGTGTGTTATACTGTTATAAAACAGAATTGATGAAACTTGTCTGTTACACTATTCTTAGGTCATTTGAAACATTATACTTAGGTACATTTTAAATTATTTACATAAATTATGTCTATAATTAAAACAGCCTCAATATTAAACAGTACATACCCACATAGTGCAGGTACAGAGCCAGGTACTTGTACTGAAATATAGGGTTGTTGTTCAGGCTGCTCCTCTGGACCTTCTGAAAAAAGGAGCTGACATCCCAGCGGTACAGCACCTCCAGCAGAATGATGCTGGGCACCCGGAGGCCCACATTTAGCACAGACTCTACGCGATCCCACATTGCCATGGCAACCAGCTTTATCTGAGAGATGGCAAGAGAGTGATAGATTTAGTAAGAATAAGAGCAATAGAGAGTGAGAGAGAAAACAACCTAAATATGTCAGACAATATTACTGATTTATCTTTCACAGATTTTTAAAAATTCTGTAGTCTTTATATATATATATATATATATATATATATATATATATATATATCCTCAGCTGATATTGAAAGATTTGTGCCAGCAAAAGATCAATTGACAAACTTTATCAAGACTGCCTCAGAAAACACTGTATTCACATTTTACCTATTAAGAACCCCTCCAAGCATTACATAAGCCTGGAACAACTAAAAAAAGCAAAACTGAGAAGCATGAGATATAAGAATGATATATCTCACCCATTTAAAATATCGTAATCAGGTGTTCCAATAACTTCCATGACCAGCTGACATCATCGTCTGTTCACTCCATCACAGAAATTTACAACACCCGTTGCACCCACACAGCATTCAACATGTTGGGTGATTTCACACGCCCCTCACACCCCCCTTTCAACCTTCTGCGATCTGGAAAAAGTACCAAAACATTTGGGCCCCCACATCCAGACTCGGCAACAGTTAATTTCATCAACAGAGTCTGAACTAAATATGCGTGCATACAAACGTTTCACAAAACATAGGACTTTGGACTCGTTCATGCCACTTTTTATAGTTTTGCTGTTTAAGGAGTGTACTAATGTTTACTAATACCCTGGTTAAATCATGTTACCTCTGTTACTGCACTATGCACTTTATACACAATTGTTAATTTAAAACTGGTACATTGCAGTGTCTTACCTCCCCACTCTTCTCGTATCTATTGTTAGCTTAGCAGTTTAATGCAAACTGTCTTGCGTTATTGCACATTTGCAAAAGTTAACCTTAATGTGCTGTTAATTGGTTTATGGAGCACCTTGCTTCTGGAGGAACAGTGTTTCGTTTCACTATGTATTGTAAACAATATATATGGTTGAAATGACAATGAAAAATTCTTGACTTGATGTGAGCAAGGGGAGAACATACAAACTCTACACAGACATTTCCTGAATTGCCCCCAAATTGCTGCAAGTCGACAGAGCTACCCACTAGAAAAAAATCATGTTTCTCCTTAAAATTCTACACACAATACACTATGCAGACAAATGTTAAAAAGTTTGACTGATCTTTTAACAAATGTATTCGAAATATATTGTGTAAACAAACATTCACAGTCTTTGGCATGCCACTCAGTCGTAGGCTTGTGGTTAAGGAACCAGCCTTGCGACCGGAAGGTCCCAGGTTCGATTCCAAGCAGCGACAAGTCATGGCTGAAGTGCCCTTGGGCAAGGCACCTAACCCCCAGTTGCTCCCC
>JAOUQV010000018.1:10938878-10953474 GCA_028565295.1 Aspidoras spilotus | reverse complement strand
AGGAGGCCCTACATCATACTAATAAATTATTGTGGTCTAAAACCAGGTGTTTCAGTTTCATTGTCCAACCCCTGTATATCTTTTGTAAAGGCTTTTCACAATGTTTAGGAATGTGTTTAAGGGAATTTTTGACAATTCTTCCAGAAACACATTTTTGGGCAGACACTGGTATGGGATGAGAAGACCTGACTCAAAGTCTCCACCCTAATTAATCCCAAAGGTGTTCTATCTTGTTTATGTAAAGACTTTGTTCAGGCCAATCAATTAATTCACATCAAACTCACACATCCATGTTTTTATGGACCTTGCTTTGTGCAATAGTGCACAGTTATTTTGGAAAAGCAAGTGGCTCCCACACAGTTGTAAGCATAACACTGTCCAAAATTCTCTTGGTATGCTTGAGAATTGTGTTCCTTTCACTAGAATTAAGGGGCTCAACTGCCCAACCCAGTGGAGTTTGAATGTTCTCACGGGTTTCATCTGGATTATCGGCTTTACTTCCAGTCTAAAAACATGCTATGTTAGATGAATTGGTGAAAACAAATTGCCAGCAACTTGTGTAACACTGTATGTGTGTAACCTTATGTATAAATATAACCTTGTGATTTTAAATGAACAGCTGAGAGTGGAATATTGACCAGACTGACCAGACAGAAAATTATCCCTTAGTAAAAGCATGTTAAAGCTAGTACGGAGTTTGTCTAAAGAACACCTAAAGGGCTCTTGGACTGTGTGAAATAGGGTTCTGATGAAACCACTGTCCACTCTGCCATGAAGACCAGATTGGCGGAATTTTGAAATGATGTTTGACCATCAAGCCATTTCTTCATTCTGCACTCAGGTCTTTTGGAGCAGAGCCAGACTGACCATTCAGCTAAATTAATGTCCAATCAACTAAATTCATTAAAGGTGGACATATATCTCAAAGCAATCAGGAGAAATGTCAAATGTCAGAGCAAAGTGTCTAATTTTCTTCACAACAGTGGCAGTTCATTATTAAAGAATTTAATTGCTGATTTTGACAAAAACTATACAACATGGGGAAATCAGATAGTGAATTGGATTTTATTGAGTGGAGAGGGGGAAACGTAAAAAAATCAGAAATTATTTGGCTGCTTGGCTAAAATAATCTCAAATGCTTTACAATGCCAATAAAACCAAAACATCTGATAGGAAAAGACATACCACCATGGCGAAGAAGAATCCAGTGCACAGCTTCAGGGAAATCAAAGATCATCAGTGACCTGTGAGTACTGCAACAATCAGAAGCCTGTTTGCAAGAAAACCACGTAAATTATAACTGCTTAAAAAATGTTTTTTTTATAAAGAAATCATTTTACAGTTTACTTCATATTACAGTTTGTCAAAGGACACACTGATTGGTCTAAAGAGAAGTGACACAACATTCTATGGACAGATGAGAACAGGATTTTTCTAAAGGCCAGATATGACCCATAAACACAGAATTTAAGCCATAGTACACTGTGAAACGGTTTGGAGATGTTTCTCATATTTTGGAGTTGGCCCATTTATCGCATACCAAGCACCAGTTATCGCATATCGCTGGACCAGAGTTTCAGCAGGACAGAGACTCCACACCAGCAAGCAGACAACATCCTGGTTCTAGACCAACAATAGTGATGTTATGTAGTGGCCAGCCCAATCCCCAGACCTAATAATGAAATAGTTAGGTGTTAGTGTTTTTGCGATTACTGACTGCATCGAGATGAAGGGATAAGGATTACTTCCCAGTCTCGTTTCAGCTGTAAGGGCAATTTAGAGATACCAATTACAGCAAGTTTTGGACTGTGGGAGGATATGGATGACACGTAGCGATACTCACTGTGCCGCCACAATTTGTAAGAACAATATATACTCATACTAGAATAAAAAATAATTACAACAAGGATTTTATTTTCCATCTGCATTAAAACAATGATGACGACAAATGACGTTCTTCGTAAGCTTTGCGTGACTGATGGATTTCTTGACCAATCAGATGTGGAAATCACGACCGGCTACGCGGCGCAGCCAACCGTATGCGAGAAACTCGTCATATGCGCTTTTGTCCGCAAGAAGCTTCCTGTTTGGATATTTGGCGTAATGGCGGAGCACATAGAGGCAGAAAGCGCTGCAGCTAGTGAGAGCAGGTGGGACCGGATTTAATTATTCTTATACATAATGCTGTGTTAGAAAGACGAGTAGGTTAACAGTTAAATAGCGAAGTGAATATATTGTAGGGTAACTAGTAGGCCGATCTTATGTGGTACCTACTTCTCAAACCAAGTAATACTCCACCATTCACTGAGTTTTCGTTTATATATTTTCGTGCACTAGAACTACAACATGTGATTAAACTAAATAGACTGTTATACGTGTATGCACTGGAGTAGTTAATCGAGTCGAAGACGATGCAATTGAAACGGGTTGTATTTTATTTAACTTCCTACAACGTAGTTAGATAAACGGCTCTCTGTGTTAGCTATCATTACCTTGTGGGTGCAAAATCACGTCACGCCGCGCTGTATCATGGGATCAGGGCGCCATATTTGAAGGTTAAATGCTTTGTTCACACTTCGGGAGATAATTTTTTTTCTTGCTCTTTCATACTAGTCTATTATTTAGTATTTTTGTCTATAAAATACTCATCAGATCAGTGTTCGTATATATTTATCAGATATGAATACAAAGTTGTAAGTGACGAAATCAAGACAGCTCTACTTTATGATGGAGCGCGTGGATTCATACCAGCACAGAGCGCAATATAGAGTTAGCGTTGTTTGCTAAAGGTGTTCGCTTGGGGGTGCTAAAGGTATTAGCTACCTATGCGGGGGTTCTTTAAAACCGGGACATTTTAGTTAGAGTACATTATCCTTGACACACAATTAAAAACAGGCACAGTCCCGGGAAAACCAGGACACCTGGCAATCTTAAGGATACTATCCTTATTTCCTTAAGTATATATAATTTGTAATGAAGGACAATACATCAATATCAACTCGGAAGCCCAGATTCCCTATGATGAGAGAATACAGTGTTCTCAAACTGTACAACAGTTATACTCTGTTGTACTCTAGTGTCTGTGTGCTATTTTCCTGAATTATGTAGTTTAGATTCATTTATGTATTGGTTATACGACACAAAGTTAGAAAAATTAAACAAATGCAATTATTTGCAGATCTCACGAAACACATGAGGTATTGTTTAAAGTATTAACACCGGGTTTTGAGGGAGTAATGTTTTCCCATTCTTGCATGATGTAGGATTTTGGCTGCTTAACACTCCTGGGTCTTTGAAAGATTTTGTTCTTGCTGTGGTACTACAGGCAGACCAGTTTGACACCTCGACTCTTTGGCTATTAACCCATGCTTTTGAGATAGATGCGGTATTTGATTGTGTTCTTCTGAAACGTGCAAGGCTTTCCCAGAAAACTTCCCTGTTGTTTTAAGACGTATGTATCTAGTTCAGAATTTGAGGTTCCTTTCCAGGTGTACAAGTTTCTTATTACATAGACAATAATGCAGCCCTATTCTATCAGAGATGCAGTCTTTTAGACTGTTCATGGAAAAGACCCTCTACAGGGCAGTCGTAGGCTTGTGGTTAAGGAACCAGCCTTACGACCGGAAGGTCCCAGGTTTGATTCCAAGTAGCGACAAGTCATGGCTGAAGTGGGCAGGGCACCTAACACCCAGTTGTTCCCCGGGCGCTGTGATGGCTGCTTACTTCACGATGGTTTAAATGCAGAGGACCAATTCCGCTGTGTGCGAACATGGTGGCAAAAATCTTTCACTTTCACTTACTTTTTAGTCTGCAGGGTTCAGAATGGTACAAACACCTTATAAGTGTTCTTTTTTTTCTATCACGAATAAAATATTGATTCCTGAAATGTTTATTCTGCCTTTATTTACAGTTTACAAAGGGTATTGCTTACAAAAAAGTTTTGGGAAAAGTGTAATCTGTTGTTGTTTTTTATTTTTATTAATTTTAGACATACAGAAACAAATGAAGTGCCTTTTATCAACTGTGATGCACCATATTTGTCATTGCTTTTATTGAAATATTCTGTTCTTTATTATTACGCTTACCATGAACTCTTTTTTTCAGAATGGCACTGCAGCAAGCTTTACGGTTTCCTAGCCCTGCACCTCCTCCCACCACATTGTTGCGGGGTCCACCACCGCTCCTACGGCCTCCACCACCTCCATTTGGCATTTTGAGGGGACCGCCACCCACCAGACCTCCTTTTGGACGTCCACCTTTTGATCCGAGTATTTCGACGATTCCTCCACCTGGTGCCATGCCTCCACCAATAACGCCACCTCATCTACAGGTACATTTTCTCGGCGCTCTATACTGTTATACAGTACTATTCCAAAGAACATTAATCTGTTTGCTAATTCTTTTATAAGAGAATAAATATTAACTTTTTTGCTTTCCAGAGGCCCCCCTTTTTGCCTCCGCCTATAGGGAGCATGCCCCCACCTCCTGGCATGATTTTCCCACCAGGCATGCACCCGGGACCAGCAGCTGGAGCTGTTGGAGGCACATCAGCTGAGGAGATCTGGGTGGAGAACACTACCTCAGAAGGAAAGGTACTGCCATCATTGGTTATTTTTAGATCTATTGGCTGCTTTTATTTATTTTAATGAACGCTTGGTATAATTTGGATGCTGTTTCGTGATCAGGTTGTCCACTAGGTTTGGGCTTTAGTTATTTCCCCTTGTTATTACTGTAGTGTTGGTTATCCTTTAGTTTTATGTCTTTTTTAGTACTTCCTATTCAAGCGATACTTAATTGATGTGTTGTGGTCAGTCTTATATGTTAACACAACTGCAAACCTTTTACATTTCATCTGTCAATCACCAGGGAGCATTTTAATATTTAATAAACATTGTTTAACAATTGTCCGCCCCTCTTAAGCCTGTGTAAATCCTGCCATGAATAGTCTAGACAACTTATCTTTTTGCTTTTTCCAGGTCTACTACTACAACGCTAGAACCCGTGAATCGGCCTGGACCAAACCAGAGGGCGTAAAGATCATTCAGCAGTCAGAGCTTACATCTATAGCAACTGTGCAAACAGGAGCCGCAGGACCAAACTCCAGCAGCCCTGTCTCTGCAACAACAAATACTGCAACTACAGTGAACCCTGTCTCCACCCAGCAGGCTTCCCCTACCCACACCCTCACAGCCAGCCCTGAACGAAGCTCTAGCCCTACGTCCACCATCTCCCAGCCTGTAGCCAGTGAGTGAGCACATTTATAAACCATTTATGGCATCTGTCAGAAATGAGTTTAGCAGTCATATGCAGAAATAACACATTGTTGCAATTCCATTGGATTCACTTGCAGTTAAATAGGAAATCAGTAAAATACTGCATAGGTCCATCTCTTTTCATAATTACAGCATGTAGATATCAGAGAACAGACTCCGCATGATAGCTGACATCTTCCATACCCAAGTCTACCCTTGCCTGCTGCCCTTAGAGCTGACAGATGAGCTACTCAAAGGTTTAGTGCTCGGCTGTTGAATCAACTATACCTAATCTATTATTTCTCTGGTTAAATCGCTTTATTGCAGTATAATTTAGTTTAATTGAAAGAGCTATACATACTAATAAGTCATACTTACCTTGATCCCCTATTTAGCCCATCTGGGGATAGACTAATTACACACAGATACCAGAGCAGATATATAGCCTCTCCTATTGAGGCACACAGGGAGCAATAGGGCTCAACAGCACTTTATCCATAAAGTTTTCTGGAGTGGGGTTTAAACTGGTGACCTCTTGGTCCCAAGCCCTCTACGTTGTCCATTAGTCAATGGTGGTTTCATTACAGTTATCTTACATATGAATAATTATCCCTCTAGCCAGCAGCTTTTCTTTTTGCTTATAGCTGAGTTATGAAACATTCTGAGAAATTCCCATCTCTTCCACCTTTATATACAGTGTTCTGAGTACACATGTATTCTGTATTTAAAGAAGTAGAAACCTACAAAAAAATCCTGTTGGGACATGCTGTTTACGGTGGTAATGACTATATTGACTTACTGGCCAATTAATTAGCTTCAAGTTGGACCGCCTTTTAAGAACTGCGAGGTTGGACCAATTTAAGAACTGCCTTAATTCTTCATGGCATACAGTCAACAGAGATAATATACTGCATTCCTTGGTTGTAATGGGTGTTGCCTTTCTATCATCTTGAACCAGTGCCCATTTTCCACTGACCTCCTACATAAACAAAGCATTTTCTTGCACACA
This sequence comes from Aspidoras spilotus, assembly GCA_028565295.1. Classification (NCBI taxonomy): domain Eukaryota; kingdom Metazoa; phylum Chordata; class Actinopteri; order Siluriformes; family Callichthyidae; genus Aspidoras; species Aspidoras spilotus. The sequence goes on along the minus strand of JAOUQV010000018.1, from coordinate 10,947,213 downwards.
ACTGCCACTCACTGGATATTTTTTATTTTTTAGACGATTCTTTGTATACCCTAAAGATGGTTGTGTATAAAAATTCCAGTAGATCAACAGTTTCTGAAATATTCAGGCCAGCCAATCTGGCACCAACAACCATGCCACTTTCAGAGTCACTAAAATGTCCTTTCTTCATCATTCTGATGCTCCGGTTTGCATGATCTGTCCAGAAGTATTAGCCACCAAAATGAAGGTTGATAAATAATATTTGTTATGGTAAAGATAATGTTCTGTTCATCACAGGTAAATCACTCCTTTCGCAGCATCTTCTGTGTTTTGGGGAGTCTTTATTGGGTTATTGGAATTACCTTTATGGCCCTAATCCTCTGATCAATACTTTCACAAGACCATGTGCTTTATGGCTAGGATCTGAATGAGTTTTCATTGGTCGGATAATAATATAAGATGCATATCAATGTAATGAATTCACTTGAACAATTATTTGCTTCAGTCGAGTGTTTTCTCTTTCTGGCAGCTCTTATATCCGAGATCCCCCCTGAGGTTTCCACTTCTCCAGCCAGTGTTGGTGTGACGCCAGTTGCTGTGGTTAGCATTCCAACAGTCACAGCTACTGTTACAGTCGGGCAGACAGTACCTTTACTGCCTCGCCCCCTCCCACCAGGTCTTCCTCATGCTGTGGCGCAGTCTGCTGCTGCAATCCCAGCGTTTCCTCCGGTCATGGTGCCCCCATTTCGAGTACCTTTACCTGGCATTCACACCCCACTTCCAGGTATGGCAAAATATCATGCAGCCTTTTTTGTACAGTGTGAATTGTTGATTCAATTATGAGGTCCTTTAAAATCTTTCAGAATTCTGCTGAGTTTTAGTTAAAAATTCATTTATGTTGGTATGAAGACTAGATGGTGCCAGGCTGCTTTTGCTCAAATCAGGGGTGTGAGATAAAGCAATAAATATGTTTACATGCAAAGATTTTCTTATTGACCAGAGCGTAACTGAAGTGTTACCCCAGTCTTTGGTTGTTGCGTCATTTCTTTCTATACTTTCTATACTATATAAATAATATAGTGAGTCAGAAAAATGTTCTTTAAATGCACATATTAACAAAGACGTGAGAGAAACGCATCAGGATCTGCATCTGCATCCTGAAGCACATAAACAGGTTGCCAGTCCCTCTGCCAATGACCAGAAGAAACGTGGATGACGGTTTACAGTAATGATTGAAAGAGTTGTTCTGAAGTAATTCAACAGATACTGAGTTTTTCATTTGACACGTGCACATGCTGGGTAATCAGATCACTATTGTTCTTGTATTTAACAGATTAATGAAAGCGTTACTCGTTCAGTCGGAAAGAAAATGTAATCGGAATGACGCCAATCAGACTATTATATTCCGACTGACGTGTATAAATGGGCGTATTCTATTCCGATTGGTCGGATTTCACAGAAAGTCTTCCTGCAGACAAAACGGGCATCATAACAATTTTAAAAATTAGGAAATATAAAAATGAAGGTTATTTGAATTCTTAGAAATGTTACATTGAATAGAGTAAAGTATATTTACGACACTGACTCTAGAATATTTGTGAACCCTTTTGAATTTTCTATATTTATGCATAAATATTACCAAATGGGACAGTAATATTATACATGTCATTTATTTACTAATTTTAAAATGATCCAATATTAAACATTAGTAAATGGAAACAGTATGTGAGATGCTAGGTTTAGCAGTTAATTTTATGGTGAATAAGACCCCAGTTCCAGCCGAAGAAAAACAGCCCCAAAGCATGATGCCAGCACCATGCTTCACTGTAGGTATGGTGTTCTTTTAGTGATGAGCAGTGTTGTTTTTGCACCAAATATACCTTTTCTAATTATGTCCAAAGTGTTTGACCTTGGTTCATCAGACCATAACACATTTTCCCATTTGGGAGATTTTAGATGTCTTTGCAAAATTAAGCTGGGCTTGGATGTTTTTCTTTGAAAGATAAGGCATATGAAACATGAAAAAGAGGGGAGATTGTTGTCATATGTACTGCACCGCCACAGCAAGCCCTTTCTGACACAACCCTCACCCTTTCAGGCTTAGTACAATTTAGCTTCTCCAATTCACGTAGAATGACAATTTGGCATTTCCAATTTACCTAACATGCATGTCTTTGGCATGTGGGAGAAAACCGGAGCACCCGGAGAAAACCCACGTGAATACAGGAAGAACATGCAAACTACACACAGAAATTCCCAGGTCGCCCCACCAGGGGATCGAACCTTGGCATTATCCACTGCGCCACCATGCCGCCATGTACTGCAAAGCCAGTACTTGCCAGAAATTCTTGCAGCTCCTTCAGTGTTGCTGTCGGTCTCTTGGCAGCCTCCTGACCAGTTTTCTTCTTATCAATTTTGGACGGACGTCCTGTTCTTGATAATGTCATTGTGGTGTCATGTTTTCTCCACTTGATGATGCCAGTCTTCAGTGTTCCATGGTATATTTAATGAACTGGGAATTCTTTTGTATCCTTCACCTAACTGATATCTATGAATACTGAGATCCCTCTGATGCTCTGGCAGCTCTTTGCGGACCATGGCTTGTGCTGGATGATGTGGCTACAAAAATGTCAGGACAAGCCTACTAGAACAGCTAATATTTATTTGGGGTTGATCGGAGGAACTTTAATTGGTATTTATATTAGGAATTATCTTAGGAATTCCCATTTTGACAGTTCTTTTTCTAGTTCTAATTTGAGATGGTTCTATACACTGTCCTTTTTAAATAAGAAGAGAAAGTAATACTAGACAATATTAGTATGCTTAATGTTTTGAATTTTCATTTTTTATAAGCCGTTGGTGTATATTTTATAACATTCTTTGTCTGTTAGGTATGTTACCGGGCATGGGCCCTCCCTTAGTACCTATGATGCACCCACAGCTGACTATCGCAGCAGCCCCTGCTGCTTTGTCAGGTGCCCGTCCACTCCTAGAATGGTCAGAATTCAAAACAATGGATGGAAAGACCTACTACTTCAACAGCCGTACTCAGGAATCTACCTGGGACAAACCCACTGAGCTAAAGGAGAAAGGTTTAATATATATTTTTTTATCTGAACCGCATAGAGCTGGTCAGAAATAGCAATAGAAAAATCCTTTTATTACCTTCTGCCTGATTATCTAGATATGGATGGAGATGAAGCTAAAGATGACCTATCCGCTAATGATTCTGAGCCTATGGATATTGCTGATGTAGAACTAAAAGCTGAAGCCTCAATCCTAGCCAAAGAGGTATAAGAAGTTCTTGTGTTAATTATTAAACTTGGGGAATTGAATCTGTCCACTAAACCTTGAATAATGTTCTCTCAGGCAATAAAGGAAGAGGAAATGACCGAAGAAGAAAAAGCAGCCCAGAAGGCTAAACCAGTGGCGACCAACCCCATTGCTGGAACTCCCTGGTAAGTGGTTATGGGGTAAAATGTTTTAAAATGGTATAGATTCTTCTCCAATTACTCTAATATTTCCCGGCTTTTTAAAAATATTTTGGTTTTTGTAGGTGTGTGGTGTGGACCGGTGATGACCGTGTGTTCTTCTACAATCCCACTACACGACACTCTATGTGGGATCGACCAGATGAGTTGGTTGGACGGGTGGATGTGGATAAATACATCCAGGAACCTCCACACAAGAGGGCATTTAATGATCCACGGAAAATGGGTATGAATGCTAGTAATTAAAAAAATAAAAATAAAAAAAAATTTGTATTTAAACAATAATTGTAAATTTAAGTTTTATTTTTAGCCACAGGCATCACCAGAGAGGAACCTGAAGCCAGCACAGAAGAAACCCAAGATGAGCCTTCTAAGGCTAAAAAGAGGAAGTAAGTACCAGTCTTTATTTGTATAGAGACAGCAGGAGAGCAGTTAAGCAATACTGAAGGATATTTAGCTTCTGATATATTTTGTACTAAGAGAATGAATAACCTTCTTAGTTTACTGACTTAAATGTGTACTTGTCATTCATTGTTAACTAATCGGGCCTTTATTTTCATTTTTACACTGGAGAATTTTTGTCAAAAATGCACCCAATGCTGATCTATTTTATCTTTCATAATCTTTGCTGGGTCTGTAATGAGTGGTGACATCATATTGTCCAGGTTAACCAAGTCAAATCAGTCACTGTTTCCCATCAGTGCCCTTCAAGCCTGCTTCTCCCTGACCCCAAACAGTGGTCGTGTTGCACTGGGGACTATTTTTCAGGGAACGCTTCTAAGGTCTGGCGATGCCAACATGGGCCTCCAAGGTAACCCACCTTGCTTGACCTTTCTCTAGCCTGCATTAGGAAAACCCCAGTGAAGCAATCAAAACGTCATCATTTGAACCCTGATTTTTCTTTCTAATATTGAGTAACAGGAATTCAGCCGTAATAGTAATGGTGGGAAAACATAGGCCTAATGATTGTGCTGCTCAAGTCAGTTCAGTCTTTTTAAATAGTAAAAATGGAGTGGTAAAAGGGTGTAGTAGTAATCTTTCTAAATTCTTTTCTGATTATGAAATATCACATTTACATAGCTATCACATATTCCCTCTTAATATTCCTCACATTGGTGTTCCCTTTCCCTATAGGAAAGAGGAGATGAAAGAAAGTGATGCTGAGAAAGAGGCGACTGTGGAGGCTGAGTTAAAGGCGGCTCGGGACCGGGTCATTGTGCCCCTGGAAGCCCGCCTCATTCAGTTCAAGGACATGCTGCTGGAGAGAGGGGTAAAAAACTTCACCGCAATACTCTAACCAGCTCTGTAATGTTAGACACATAAATCTGAATGGAAACCCGCCAAGGTACAATCTTTAGTTTGTTCTCCTTCCTGTCCTCTTTCTTCATATTTCACTTGTTGGTGTTTTTTTTCTTCTTCTGATTCTACTGATCTGTCTCTTTAATTTGTGCATTAATTGTTCTATAGAATATATAATCCTTGGTTACCAGAGCTTTTATTTTTCAGATGTTATTAAAACGTGCATTTAGATATGAATTAGGGCTGCAACGATTATAAAATTCTGGGCCGATTTAAATAAAATGCATATAAGACATTATGTAGAGATTTCATCACCAATAATGTCTCTTCTAGATTTTAATGAATATACAAATAGGTGACAAATAAAAAAAAAAACCTGAATACATGAATGGAAGATAAGACTGTAATAAATGTGTGAAGTGTACTACAAGTGAATTAAGAAATTACCCAATTTACCAGGCTCTGGACTGTCTTTGAACAATCATACATTGAATCAGCAAGTGACTACATACAGTGGGTATTAAAATTATTTAGACTCCTTTAAATGTTTCACTCTTTGTTTCATTGCAGCCATTTGCTAAAATCAAAAATATGTAAAATCAGTGCCCCCACAAATTTATTAAAAAACACAAAATGAAATACCACATGGTAATAAGTATTCAGACCCCTTGTTCCGTATTGAGTAGAAGCACCTTTTTGAGTGCCATTCTTCCTTGCAGATCTTCTCTAGTTCTGTCAGCTTACTGGAGTTCTGTCCAGGATATCTCTGTACTTGGCCGCATTCATCTTTCCTTCAGTTGCAACCAGTTGAACTGTACCTGCAACTAAAAAACACCCCATAGCATGATGCTGCCACCACCTTGTTTCATTGTTGGGCTTGTAATCGGCAAGGGATGAGCAGTGCCTGATTTTCATCACACATAACGCTTAGAATTAATTCAAAAAGTTCAATCTTCGTATCAACAGACAAGAGAATTTTATTTCTCATACAAAGTACAAACTGTAAATAAAAATGGAATGCAATAGTTTACAAACTTCAAAAACTAATGGTGTTTCTAATAAAACATGGACAACATTTTGAAATTTCATGCCAAATATTTAGTGACGGCTACATATGTCAGAAAAGTTGGGACGGGGCAATAAGAGGCTAGAAAATGTAAAGGTACAAACAATTGCAACTCATTAGGTCAATTCACAATAGTTCATTAACATGACTGGGTATAAAAAGAGCATCTTGGAGTGGCAGCGGCTCTCAGAAATAAAGATGGGAAAAGGATCACCAATCCCCCTAATTCTGCACCGACAAATAAAGGTCTTCTTTACCTTGGCCAGATCTGTCCCTTGCCACAATTTTTCTCTGAGCTCCTTGTGCAGTTCCTTCAACCTCATGATTCTCTGACATGCACTGTGAGTTGTGAGGTCTTAGTGTATAGACAGGCGCGTGCCTTTCCTAATCAAGTCCAATCAGTATACTTAAGCACAGCTTAATTCCAATTAAGGAGGTGAATCATTTCAAAGTGTATCAGACGAAATGGACGGCATGCGGCAAGTGTCGCAGAAAAGGGTCTGAATACTTATTACCATGTGGTATTTCAGTGTTTTCTTTTTTTAATAATTTGCAAAAATGTCTACATTTCTGTATTTTTCTGTCAAGACAGGGCACTGAGTTTAATTAATGAGAAATAAAATAAACTTTTTTGATTTTAGAAAATGGTTGTAATTAAAAAGTGAAAATTTTGAAGGTAACTTCAACTGCCTTGAAAATGCCTTTGAAAATAACTGCCTACAACAATATCGGCACCAACGTTAATGTGCAGCACTAAAATGTACTTCTCAAATTGTTCCTTGTCACCAGACTGAAACAACTTTCCTTTCCTGAATACTTTCCTTACCCACTGTAGGTAGTGTAGACCAACAACACTATACAGTCCTGAAAATCCCTGAACTAAAGGGCATCTGGTGTAGTAGAAGCCATGTTTTGCATTCACTTGACAGTAAATCATCGCATAGTTATTTCTACAGATTTCTATTTCTTAAGATTGCAGCGTTTTATCCACAAGGATTTAGAGCATATACTATGCCTTTGAACTGTCTTTTGCCAAAACAACTGGAGGAATATCATTTGTAGAATAATGTGGCCTTTAATAGTTTTTCAGATGTCCAGATGCAGCGGGCCGAAGGTGCATTAGATTAGTCTGGTAGCATGCAGAGGTCTAGAGGTGATTTAGAGTAGGTGCCCAACACGTTAAAACTGGTTGTGTTTTATTCTTTCCAGTTTGTTGCCTTTATGTATGTCATCTTGCCAAAGTACTGCAAGTTTAACTGGCATTAAATAATCTGTGTATGTGCAACTTTTAACATACACATGCAAATAACTGCCTACAACAATATCGGCACCAACGTTAATGTGCAGCCCTAAAATGTACTTAAATTGTTCCTTGTCACCAGACTGTTTACATGAAACAAAATCTGCCCATCTGAAAGTTAATTTTGCAACATATTCTGATTGCTCTTATAGTATATTATTAGCCATTGCAGCCACAGTTAAATATGCAGTACACTAAGTATTTGCTCCCTAGTCGATTTCTATTTACTGGATTGTTATATCTTAAATGAATCTAAAATATTTTGCAGAGTCTCTACAGGAATAAAAACAAAGAAATTAATTCTCATTATTTACAAAAATAAAATAATTACAAAAATATAAGACTGGTTTAATGAATATAATTCAAACCCCCTTATAAATGATCTTTACTTCATATCTTAGATGCATTTCAAGTTAATGTAGATTCTCTTCTGCTGTGCAATTGAGATTTTAGGTGTTATTTGTAAAGCTGTAGAGAATCTGCAATGAGGAATATTGGCATATTGTAGTAATAATTATAATAATACATTCAATTTATACAGCACCTTTCAAGATACCAAAGGACACTTTACATCAAAACAACAAAAACACATACAATACAGTCATGGAAAATAAAGCAAAGTTAAATAGATTAGTTTTTAATAGAGATTTGAAGAGTGGAAGTGAAGATACAGAGCGACGAGAAGATGGGAGAGAGTTCTACAGAGTAGGGGCAGCCACGCTAAATGATCTGCCACCCAAGTAGGACAGCCTGTATAATCTGTATAATCAGACTGTATAATCAGAAGGCTAGCATCGGAGAACCTGAGTGAGCGCAGGGGAGTGTAGGCAGTGACCTGTTAAATATTCACCCTAGACAACATCAAGCTTGTTGGCATTGTGTAGTTTTCTTGTATTTGGCTTCATCCATGTTACCTTTGATGGTAGGGGAACAAGCAACAGTTAGTTCTGCAAGCAATGGTGTTTTATGGTGTTTGTATATATTTGAATTGTGCCAAGCAAAAGAATGAGAGACATATGGCTTAAAAGCAGTCAGAACTGTATCACTAGAATACTTTCTGTCAGCACTGTATGGTGTAATTTGTGTAAAACTAACATAGTTCAAAATGTTTCTATTATTTTAGCAGTTGGTTGATGAAATAGAAATGAATATTTTTAACGCTGATCGTGCTTTTAAAGAAAGTAACTATGATGCTAGGGG
>JAOUQV010000018.1:10811563-10823035 GCA_028565295.1 Aspidoras spilotus | reverse complement strand
GACGCTGTATTGGCCGCAAAAGGAGGCCCTACACCATACTAATAAATTATTGTTGTCTAAAACCAGGTGTTTCAGTTCATTGTCTAACCCCTGTACTTTATGGTATGGAATGACAAATTAAAAATTGTTTATCGATTTTTTTAATGTTTATCTTCATTTCAATTTCACAGTAAAACCTTTGACAGCAACTAATTTACGTACCAACCCGATTCCAAAAAAGTTGGGACAAAGTACAAACTGTAAATAAAAAAAGAATGCAATAATTTACAACTCTCAAAAACTTATATTGTATTCACAATAGAACATAGACAACATATCAAATGTCAGAAGTAAGCCATTTAGAAATTTCCTGCTAAATATTGGCAATTTAAAAAATTTTGTGACAGCAACACATCTCAAAAAAGTTGGTTCAGTGCAACAAGCGGCTGGAAATGTTAAAGGTACAAACAATTGCAACTCATTAGGTCAATTGGCTATAGGTCATTAACATTGCCAGCTAAAACTCTATAGTTCAAAGAAGAAGCTATCTCTAAAGAAGATCCAGAAGCTCATTTAAATGGACTGAGGCAAAGTAGAAAACTGTTCTGTGATCAGACAAAACAAAATTTAAATTTTTTATGGAAATCAGAGACACTGTGTCATTAGGACTAAAGAGGAGGACGACCCAAGTTTTTTATCAGTGCTCTGTTCAGAATCCTGCATCCCTGATGGTATGTGGTTGCATGGAGTGTGGCATGGGCAGCTTACACATCTGGAAGGACACCATCAGTGTTGAAAGGTATATCCAGGTTCTAGAGAAACATATGCTCCCATCCAGACAATGTCTCTTTCAGGGAAGACTTTGCATTTTCCAACAGGACAATTCCAAACCACGTACTGAATCAATTACAACATCATGGCTGCGTAGAAGATAGGCCAGTGTATTGAAATTTTACCATTAGAAAACATTTGGAATCATAAAATAGCAGTTGTCACAGTTAAGCAACTGTCTAGAATCCTACATTAGACAAGAATGGGTTAACATTCCTATCCCTCAACTTGAGCAACTTGTCTCCTCAGTCCCCAGTCCCCAGTATCTGGCATTTACAGAGAAAAGGGAAAGTCTCACAGTGGTAAACATGGCCTTGTTCCAACTTTTTTTACGTGTTTTTGTCATGAAATTTAAAATCACCTTATATTTAATTTTAAATGATACATATTCTCAGTTTATTTTTTATTTTATTTTAATTTTGATGTCATCTATGTTCTATTCTGAATAAAATATGGAATTTTGAAACTTCCACATTATTGCATTCTGTTTTTATTTACAACTTTTGTTCTTTGGGTTTGTACAGTGTGACACACAGTGGATTTTTATATGCATATGTCTCCACTTTTGGAATTATGGTTGTATTATCCTTTGCATCTGGACATACAAAATTGAATTTTTGGAATCGGGTTTGTATACTTTCCCTTCTCATTTAGAATGTTCCCCATTATGGGTCACTACACTGGCTCTTTCGCTCACAAGTTTTGCGCTGGATGCTCTTCCTGATGCAATTATCCTATTTCGTGGGAATTTTGTTATGCAGTACACGACTTTGTTGCAGTTCCTGCATGAGAATCAATCACAGGTACTAATATTTCTCGATTTTTTTAGCAGTGTCCTCTACTCAACGTGTCATTACATTAAATTGCAGCTACCGTATGCAAATATTCCAGAGGAGGCATTAACTAATCAAATTGTACTTATGCCATTAATCAGATATACAGTATCCTGGTGTTTTAATCTAAATGTAACTTGTTTCAATTAAATTATTTATTGATTCTGAGAAATAGCATATTTCAAATTCTAGCTGAAAAAGTATATCAAATTACATGTATGTAATCCCCCCCTTCCCCAACAGTCACAGTGATAATGTCAGTGGCACACTTATCCCCTGTACTTAATTAACATTTGGGATATTGAACATGACAATTAGTAGATGGCATATCAAAAGATCCGTATTCATCTGGTTTCAAGGTCAAGGCTCTTAGCGATTTATTGCACAAGAGCTCTGTTTCTTTAGAACATTCTATTGTCACTGAATATGACTTTATAATATAGTGATATAATGATTTTTTTATAGTAAAATAGTCTGTCCTAACATTTAGAAGTCTTTACAATTCTAGAAATTTCTGAAAACTTGTATGCAAAACAGACAACTGTTATAGGATATTGAGTTTTTTTTCAACAACAGTAAGTTTTGACCATCTCCTATGACACCATTATGTGTTTTATGTTGTCTGGTTCTTTTCTTCTTGATGTGCTACAGTATGTATATTCTATGGTTATGTCTTGTTGTAGTAACTTCTGTTGAAAAAGGACTGGCATTGTCTTCCTGAAATATACATATGCTTGAGAGCATATTTCTCCCCAAAATACCAATATAAGCCATTGTATGGTATACTCACATATTATATGCAGATTGCCCATGACGTAGTCAGTTATTTAACATGCTGTTGTCTGGATGGCCACTGTTATATTTAGAACTTATAATCAATAAAGAAAACAATCTTTGTGTTTCCTCAGAACAAGCTGAAATGTGGACTTTATGATCACAGAACACATGTACACTGTTTTTGGTCCATTTCATAACAATTATTATATTGATTCCTTTGCATATTACAGTTTCAAGTTGTATTTACTGATGTATGGGTGGACTGTGTTAAGTGACAATGATTTTTCAAGTTCCATCTATAAGCCCTTCTAGCATGACAGTTTCTTAAACAATACCGCATTAGGGCTCAATTCGGGGCAGTCGTAGGCTTGTGGTTAAGGAACCAGTCTTGCGACTGGAGGGTCCCTGGTTCGATTCCAGGTACCGATAAGTCATGGCTGAAGTGCCCTTGGGCAAGGCACCTAACCTCTAGTTGCTCCCTGGGCACTGTGCTGGCTGCTCACTGCTCCGGGCATGTGTGCTCACTTCACCTGTGTGTGTTTTACTGCACGGATGGGTTAAATGCAGAGGACTAATTCTGCTGTGTGCAAACATAGTGGCAAAATGTTTCACTTTCAAATTCACATATTTAACATTGGTTTCTGTCGTCATTCCTGGGGCACAAGATTTCCCCTGACTCTGAATACTATGGGACTGCAGAAATTAAAGACCTAAATTTGTTTAATTATTTTTCAACATACTGATAATTCTCTAATCAATTTTGCCACAAATTAATGAACCACAACCCAACATTATTTGCAGAATAAGCCGCAAAGGATAATCATTAATTTTTGGTAATTTTCCCATCATCATCATTGTTTTATTTAAACTGGCATAAAACTAAATAATTTGGCAGTGGAAGACAGTTTTATTTTAAAGTTCAATGCTAGTTATCCACGCGTGAGTTATTTAAAATTAGTTTCTGAAATGTGGAGCTAAAATGAGAGAATTCTAAACGCACGACTGCGTACCCCTCTTTCATCAGTCAGAATGGTACGGTCTAGGTTCTGGGTTGTTGCTGAGGAGCTTTTAACGTCATAATCAACGGAGCTTTATTACGCCTTAGTCACGTGATCCTAACTGGGTCTGTGTCGAATCAGCAAGTGCTTGAATATTTACACGGACTGCGCTCCACATCTGCAGACTTTAAAGAAAAACGCGAGAGAATTCTGGATTCCAGCAGCGATACAGCACAGAAGTAGAACGGCGAGTGTTATAGTGTTATAGTTAGAGTTGCCAAGACAGACGTAGAAAGAAAAGGAGCAAGAGAGAAGCACGCGTTGACATTGCGTTTGGAAAACCTGTCCGTTAACTCAGGAATAACCGAATCAACCGGGAATGTCTTTTGCACTACTGGTTCTTGTCGCCATCGCACACGGTAGGTGTATTTATTGTTTTTCTAAGACTGCAATACAGTGGCAGTTTGGACAACTATGACCAGGCATGAAACCGACTGGGCTGATTTTAACTAGATTGATGGGGTTATTAACTAGCACGCTGGCATTTTTACACTTTTGTATAATCTAATTCAATAATCGGTTTTGTGGCACGCGGATGCCGACCAGACATTTGTAAATATCATTAAAAGTGAATAAATATGGCCGTAAATGAGTTTGCACAAACTGAAAAGTACATTCTGATTGTATTTCTATTGATTTGTATTCTACCGTATTACAAGATTTTTGTTAGCTTTCTGCACTCTGTGTGTGTGCGTGCGCGTGTGTGCGTGCGTGTGGAGGAATCTCGCTCTGTGATTGTGGGAACACGCTGCCATGGTGACGCACTCGAGCGTCAAGAACCTTAAAATAATATTAAACCATAAACCGCGGAGCATCTACCGAACTAAAAATTCGAGTCTTACTCGACGCCACGCGGACGCTCAGAATGTCCGGCGGATTCGAGTGGAGCTCCTTCACTACGTCATAATTTCGGAAACTAATGACGCAGGCGTTTAGAGTTCACATCTGCAATCGTTTAGTCGCGTATAGGCACGTGCTCAATTCGAATTTTTTTCTGCTGAAATCCCCCTTTCCTCAAATGGACATTCGCATTAAATGCAGATTATTATTATTTTCTCTCCAGCTCAGAAGTATCTCAAACACTTTTTGGGATGGATTAGTTTAACCTGGTTATGTGTGCTAATAACAATTATTCCCCTAGTATCTGAGATGTTGGTTCTGTTCATGTCTGTCCTGTATGTGGTACAGGTTTTAATTTTATTTTATTATTATCATTATTTTTTAAATTCTTAGCTGTTTGTAGATAGTATGCACTGCTGAAAAAGGCCAGGAGCCCTAGTACTGGGTTCGACTCCTGCATTGATTCAAACAGCTGACAAGAGATTTGTGATGCTCGGTCATCTTATTATTCCACTGATCACATATGTGCAGCCAACCACAGCAAAATGGCGATGTATGTGTAAGATATGACTTATTTTTAAACAGTGAATCTATTTCAGCCATTTATAAAATGACCAATGAAACAAACTAGATACAATATATAAAAGACAGGTTCTGTTCACATTGCTAAACCTCAAGGTAGAATGAAGTTACATGGTTGTAAATCACATTACCCAACACCTGCCACAGATGGTTCCTCAGCTGAAGAAAAATGTCGAACAGTACAATTTTACGTCACTGCTGCATTCCAGTAACTTAAAGAATAAAAAAAAAATCCAATGTAATTTAATATCTGGGCATCAGAGTTTAAATGCACCATTACCATACTTAAAAAAATATGGCTAATAATAATATATATGAAAGGAAAAGTATTTCTCAATCTATTCCCTAGTGTGTATGTGTGTGTATGTCTATATCTACATTTATGCATTAAGCAGTTATTTGCATCTATATTAAGTGGAATGTTAGCCAAATGGCCAACAATAATTCAGTAGCCTGGAATTTGAATGCACATCCTAGAGCAGCAGTACTTCTATATACAATGGTGCTTGAAAGTATATACAGTGGGGCAAAAAAGTATAGCCACTGATTGTGCAAGGTATTCTACTTAGAAAGGTAAGAGAGTTCTTTAATTTTCATCATAGGTAAACTTCAACTATGAGAGACAAAATCCAGCGAATCACATTGTAGGATTTGTAAAGAATTTGTAAAGTTCGATGGAAACCAAGACTTTTATAATTCAGTCTTTTTAATATATATATAAGACTGAATAATGAAAGTTAAGTGGTCCAAATTTTAGCACATTATCAACCTCTTATTGGCAGAGTTTAATTAAACTTGCTTATTTGATTTATAATTTTATGTATGCATCATTATTTAAATGTGACACACTAATTACAAGCAGTTCTTGAAACTTGTATATTATCGAGAAAGCAAGAGTATATTGTTGTTTTTATGCTAACAATTGATGATGTATTTAATCAGTTCTGACCAGATTGTTGGGTAAAACTTAGGGGTTTAATATAATTTCTTACTTCATGCAGTCAACTATGACATGAATAAATTTGGCTGCTGAGCATCTTTATTAACACGGGCATTCCTTAATCTACAATGTTTTATCTTTAATAAAACCATGGTTGTTCACTAACTGCATTCTTGTCCTAAATGGGGGAAAAATTAGACATGGTGTTGACTTGATTGTTGCTTAAGAAGGAAGTTTTAAAATTCTCTCCTGAAAAATAACCCCCAAAAGTGTAAATGCCTATAGTGTTGAGTTCATGCACGCACACACACACCCAGTGATTTCTCACCTGTCGCCAAACATTTACACACTTAGTTGCTTTCTTTTTAGTGACAGGAAAAGTAATGTATTAGTCTAGGTCTTGTTTCCAGTTGCTGGGTTTGTATAAACAGATCTACACCTTCCATTAGCATAGGCAGACTGACCAGTTTGTTCAGGTTTACCAATTGATATTTGTCCCTGAATTCCACCTTTGTCCATTGTGCCCTAATGGGCTCCTTGATGGGAACAATGTCACCTCTGTGTGTGGCCACCATGCTATTTAAACTAAACATTTGTCGACTGATTGGTGATGTTTGCAACCAGCTCTTCTCTTTTACTTTTTAAACTGCTCTGGTATCGAATGTGCAGGTATTGTGTTCTGTAGGTTTGTTTCTTTCCTTAACACCCCCTGCTTTCTGCTTTTTGGACACAATATGTGACCATATTATATATTAAATAAACTCTTCTCTTGCTGACACCAGAATCTAAATATAAAGCATATATATTTGGACTTGTGCAGTGATATTATAATAATCTGTTCAGCAGTGTCCAGGTGAGATAAAGTTGAGTTACTCTGGTTTTATACCATGCTGTTACAATACCTACTTTCCTTATTGTTATTAATGCTTATTGTCTAACCGTGTATCTTTTATATATCAGTTGCCTTCTGTTATTTGTTTAATTGAGGACAGCATGCTGTAGTCTCACATCAAGAAGGACACAGGAAATTTCTGCATTGACTTTGCATGTACTCACCGTGTTCATATAGGTTTCATCCAGATGCTCAAGTTTTCTCAAACAGTCCAAAGACATGCATTCTAGGTGAATTGGAGATTCTAAATTGTGAATGACTTGTCAGTAGTATGTATATCTTTTCCTTACCAAAAAAAAAGGGGGGCAGTCGTACGTTGTGGTTAAGGAACCGGCCTTGCGACCAGAAGGTCCTTGGTTTGATTCCAAGTACCAACAAGTCATGGCTGAAGTGCCCTTGAGCAAGGAGCTTAACCCCCAGTTCCTCCCCGGGCACTGTGATGGCTGCACACTGCTCCGGGCACGTGTGCTCACCTCACCAGTGTGTGTATATGTGTGTTTCACTGCACGGATGGGTTAAATGCAGAGGACAAATTCCGCTGTGTGCAAACATAGTGGCAAAATGTATCACTTTCACTATAACCTTGTGTATGGATATAACCTTGTTCATCTCACTTATGCTGGAAATAAAGGTAAACAATATGTTTGGTATTTGAGACAGTGTTTCAGGTAGTGTAGCAGTTGTAGAGTTAAATTTTACTCTCTTTGTTTAGTGTTTATATGAAACAATTTACATTTTGAGACAACAGTACTGCATCTATGCACTTCTGTTGAAAAATGTGTAACATCAACATAAATCAGTTCAGTATAGTCCTAGAATACACGTCTCTGTCAGGGTGACCTTAGGTCTGCCGGGGTCAGCCGCTGTGCTGTCTCCTGCAGGTAGTATCTTCACATGCCTGGTCATTAGTTACTTTAGTATGAATGATGGCAGTAGAGGAACGAACAGCAAGGGGGGGGGGGCAATAAAACCACAAACCTCAGCGTTTTTCTCTTGGTCTGTTTCTCTGCAGAAAATCTCCTCCTTAGACCTAAAGTATGTACCCTCATGTTTCGAAAAATGTAGTTTATTCTCTTTATTTGCTTATCCAATGAAGTCTCAAGTATTGTGCTTATATTGATCTTAAAAACTGTATAAAAATGAATCCAGATTCACTAAATCTGATCGAAATGACTTTAGAATTTTGATTATGAGGCAAATAAACAGACAAAATAAATTAAGTATAGATGCAAGCGGCAATTCATGGGGTCCAAGCACATTATATCCTAAAAGTTTCTCAAGCATTGCCATATGATTTTAAGAACATACCGTATATGTACCAATTTTGGTTTGATTTTTTTTTACCTGTAGCTCAAAAAGAGCTCCACCCACTTACATTTGTTTAAATATTTTTGCAGTTGCATGTCCAATGAATTTTATTTTTACGTCACGGGTAGGGGATACGGACCTCAATGCAATTTGCTTATTCACCAACATCAGGGTGATTGGGTTGTTTCTTTGTGCCCGAGTAACAGGAGGGCTTACTACCTGTTGACCAAGCATCAAGTCTATAGGCGTTACAGTTTTAGTCCATTGTGTTTCATTGCAAAAAAGCACTGGTGCTTGGAACCATAATAATCTTTTACTTTTTTAAGCGGCAGTAAGCTAACTAACAACTAATATAACTAGTTTATAGTTAAGAAACTAAGATATTTTAACTGTCTGCTACTGTGGATAAGAAATGAAGTGGTGGAGCTAGGCTGACTTCCCAGCAGCACACATTGTTGTCTGAACTGTCATAATTGACTGCTAAGTACTAGCCTGGAGTGAGTATGTACTGCTTAACTGCGATTCGCTATCTTGCCAAACTTTGACCCAAGATGTCACGCCAGGTGACTAATGAGTTATGTCAAGCTCCGATACTGTGGTCGGGATGCGTATCAGCAAAGCTCTTCCAACCTAATATGACATCGCGTACTACTGCATAAAAGATATGTCACATACTAGTATAACTGGGTTGGATATATAGGATATATAACATGGAGTGTGAATAAGCATCAGCAATATCTTGGAACTTAAGATGAATTCTGACACGACAGGAGGGATTTCTTTGTGCCATGGTAACCAAAATCTATTATGGTTATTGGTCACACTGGTTCATCTGACATTTGGAAAAATGTTGCATGCCTATTATACCAGTGAGCTGACATCATTGATATAGGTGCCACACCCTTCTGCCCCCACTCCTGTTTCCTGATCATGACTTAACATGTTTTATCTGAATCCAGGACAGAGCCTACCAAATATAAGAAGGCTAAATATATTTCTTTCCTTAATAATTGCTTGTTCAGTTTCCATGGTGCAGATATGATAAAGTGGCCAATGTTCTGCATTAGATTTATTGCAGAGTGCAGCTATGTGATTTATTTATACAAGTTTGCCAAGAACTTTGAAACTCAGCACTTTTAAGTTTATTTTTAAACTTTTGAGGTCATTGTTATTTTCTGATTTTGTTAAAAATAGAAAGAATACCAGTGTGTATGGGAACAGATGAATTTGATAACAATAAAAATGCAGTATTGTTGTTCCTGAAGGCTTTGTGATACATTTGGGATGCATTGAAAATTGTGTTGGTACACTTGGATGAAGAAAGAATTGTACCAGTGTGACCAATGAAAATGTAATTGTGGAGTCCTGCGTTTTTGCGTTTTCTTATCGTTTCCATTACAGGAACGGAACTAAACTCTACTAGTTTATTGTAAGTTGGGTCAGAGGTGGTTCATTGCTCTTAACCTGATGTGCAGGTGACCAAATGATTTTGTTTAAGTAATAAAACAAAGATTCTCAGCATGTTGAGCCATGTGCATTGGGGGGGCGGGGAAGGGAGTATTTACATGCTTTCATTGCTCCAGTTCTCTCCGACTTAATTTTCTTAACCTCGAAATTCTTTCCATATTTTTGACCTTTATTCACATTTTATAGAAGCCATGTGACAATCTGACATTTTGAAACTGTATGCCAGAAGATTCTCTCAAACTGAATGCTTGTAGAAAAAAAGGGTCACCTCAGATTTTTGCATGAACATGCTAATGGATGAAAGAGGATCATGCTTGCATTGCATGGTATTTCTTGGTTTCCTCGCTTGAGAATATTTTAGTTCCGCTCTTCTCACTTTCATTTCTCTGATCAATAAAACACACTAGAAGGTTACACTGGGTTGAGACATATGCAGCGGTTGTTAATCCTTTAGCACTTTTCTTGTTCCTTCTGTGCTTTGCTCTCTGTGGCTCAGTCTTCTGTAACCGTGCCCATTAGAAGCACTTTCATGGGCTTCCAATTTGTTACTGATGTCATTAGTTCAATGTATAGTTTGGATTTGGAAAGACAGAAGCATATGAAAAGGCAGGACTTATCAGTCTGACACAAAACGAAAGAACAGCAGTCATATGGGATTACAAGGATTAAAAAAGTAAAAACTAATTCTATCAGAAACCGAATTTATGGAGGTTATGGAGTTGAAGACGAATGGTTTTTCTTGATGGTCTGTTCCCTAGTTATCATATCAGAGAGGTTCATAATTAATGGAGTCTTATATGAATCATTAATAACCTTTGATTTCATTCAAATCGGTTCCTAAAAATTTACCAAGAAGCTTGCAGGCTTGTCTTTTCAATCAATTATGGCTCTGTGCAGTTAATCTCTATGAATAGGTTCCTGTGTACTGAAGACCAGATCCAAAAATAGGATCTTTATTTAAAGTTGATCCCTGCTTGTGGATTTTTGGGTTGTGGAGTTGTTTGATTTCAGTAAGTCACTGTACCATAGATAGGCTGTAATTAAAAACATCTGGGTAGCAGCCAATTATTTTTCAGCTTACTGTAGATGATTTGTGTTTGTGCGTGCACACGTGTGTGTGTGTGTGTGTGTGTGTGTGTGTGAGACTTTGCCCTACAGCTATAGTTTTCACTTTGTGGCCACTTTTTATTGTCTTTCTCCATCAATATTTCAACACTGTCTCAAAATTTACTTATAGATTAATGGAATATTTCCCAAAGCAAAAAGTTTTTTTTGTCAGAACATTCTACCATAGTGCTAATTTTTTAAACAATCCCCTTGGTGGAATTAAACTGTGTATTCCCATACTGCCAAATGGTAGCATGCATACTACAAACCCAATTCTAAAATAGTTGGGACAAAGTACAAGTTGTAAATAAAAATAGAATGCAATAAAGTGGAAGTGTGCTAGTTGCTCAGGCACAGGTTGTTTTTCTCATATCTTCTGTTTTATGATGTGCCAAATGTTTCTATCTGGACTGCATACCCGGACCCTTCTTTACGCAGCCTTGATGCTGTGATTTTATGCATTATGTGGTTTGGCATTGTCGTTGGAAAACGCGAGGTCTTCCCTGAATGAGACGTCGTCTGGATAGGAGCATAGGTTGCTCTAGAACCTGGATATACCTTTCAGCATTGATGGTAACATTTCAGATGTATAAGCTGGCCATGTCACATGCACTAATGCAACCCCATACCATCAGAGATGCAGGCTTCTGAACTGAGTAATAATAACAACTTGGGTTGATTTTCTCCTCTTTAGTTCGAATGACACGGCGTGGAAATATTCCTGAGCCCATTTTGTGATTTCCAATACAGAAGCATGCCTGTATGTGATGGATATCGCGCCACTATTTGTCAGCGCAGAATTAGGGGGATTGGTGATCCTCTTATCATCGATACATTGAGAGCCACTGCCACTCCAAG
>JAOUQV010000018.1:10648862-10659101 GCA_028565295.1 Aspidoras spilotus | reverse complement strand
AGACTTGATATTTTAACTCATTGTGATAATTAATTAGAGACTTGATATTTTTACTCATTGTGATAATTAATTAGAGACTTGATATTTTAACTCATTGTGATAATGAATTAAAGACTTGATATTTTAACTAATTGTGATAATTAATTAAAGACTTGATATTTTAACTAATTGTGATAATTAATTAGAGACTTGTTATTTTAACTCATTGTGCTAATTAATTAAAGACTTGATAATTTAACTCATTGTGATAATTAATTAGAGACTTGATATTTTAACTCATTGTGATAATTAATTAAAGACTTGATATTTTAACTAATTGTGATAATTAATTAGAGAGTTGATATTTTTACTCATTGTGCTAATTAATGAGATACTTGATATTTTAACTAATTGTGATAATTAATTAAAGACTTGATATTTTAACTCATTGTGATAATTAATTAGAAACTTGATATTTTAACTCATTGTGATAATTAATTAGAGACTTGATATTTTAACTCATTGTGATAATTAATTAGAGACTTGATATTTTAACTCATTGTAAAACTTGATATGATAGCTTGATGATCATGCCCTAGCTCACTTCATGCCAGAACCTCATTAGGAGCATTTACACTATTGAAACGAACCACTCTCAAACACAACTAAGCGTGAATTAGATATAATGTAATATTTGTAGATCCAGAGCACATGTGATATCTTTATTTTTATGTTTTGCAATATTAACATTAATGAGATTTCTGACAAGCTAGTATCATCTTGCTTATCTTTGCACATGTGTGCAGCAGCAGTCGTAGGCTTGTGGTTAAGGAACCAGCCTTCAATAAGAAGCCGGTTCGATTCCCAGTAATGCCAAGTCACGGCTGAAGTGCCCTTGGGCAAGGCACCTAAACCCTAGTTGCTCCCTGGGCACTGTGCAGGGCTGCTCACCGCTCCGGGCACGTGTGCTTACTTTACCAGTGTGTGTGTATTTGTGTGTTTCACTGCACGGATGGGTTAAATGCGGAGGACAAATTCCGCTGTGTTCAAACATAGTGGCAAAAATGGATCATTTTTACTACAGATGACACAACCATAAGTCAAGATTCTACTTTAATAGTCGAATAAAAGATTTTACAGGATCTTTTGACTAATTTACTTCTATAAGTGTACTTGGTTTAGATTTTGCTGTGTATATGATGCATGTTGTTCTGTGTTTTTGCAGCACACACCTCTCCCGTTGCCTAAGGAGTATGATGATGACTCACTTATTCCTAGTAGTCCTGCCACAGAAACTTCAGACAACGTTAGCCCAGTGGCCAGCCCCATCCACACAGGGTCAGGGCATACATGCTACTTTATTCGATCATACACTTAACATCAATTGCTTTATGTTGTTTAGTAGATCAGTTTGTTCATTGGTTAACTGCTTGGTGGTTGACAGGTTTCTGGTAAGTTTTATGGTAGATGCACGAGGTGGGTCTATGCGCGGAAGCAGGCACAATGGTCTCCGGGTAATCATACCACCTCGTACCTGTGCTGCCCCGACACGCATTACCTGCCGTCTGGTTAAACCACAGAAACTTACTACGCCTCCTCCCCTGGTGGAGGGAGAAGGCCTTGCCTCACGCATCATCTCCCTGGGTCCCTCAAGTATGCAGTTTCTGGGGTGAGCCGGATCATGTCTTAGCAATAATAAAGGTTCAAATAAATAAACCTATTACATGTGTTACATGTATGCTGATAGTTAGCACAGTACGCACAAACAAATTAGAATTCTGTATTTTAGGCCAGTGATTGTTGAGATCCCTCACTTTGCCTCACTGGGACGGGGTGATCGAGAGCTGGTGGTGCTGCGCAGTGAAAATGGTTCGGTCTGGAAAGAGCACCGAAGCCGCTATGGTGACGATGTCCTGGAGACTATACTAAATGGCATGGATGAAGGTAAGAATTGCTCATTAGTTTTGCATCACCAACTGCAGCCCTGTTTACCAATCTTTAACTCACTAGAAAATAGATAATTGTGTTTCTCCAAGCTAAGCCATGAAGTTTGCATTAAGAACCCTGAATAACAACATATTCTGAATTATCTGATATTATATCTGAATTTTAGATCTGGACAGTCAGGAGGAGCTGGAGAAGAAAAGAGTCCGCCGAATCATTTCCACCGACTTTCCCCTTTACTTTGCGGTGGTGTCACGTGTACAGCAAGAGAGTGATTTGATTGGTCCAGAGGGTGGTCAGCTGATCAGTAAACTTGTGCCCCAGGTTCAGGCCATCTTTCCCGAGACAGCAGTCACTAAAAGAGTGCGACTAGGTCTGCAGGTGAGATAAAAATATTTTTAGGATTGATTACTGGTTTATTGATTATTTCCTAAAAATTCATTATATTAAAATTTACAAGCTCTAGTTTTAATAGCTCTAGTAATAAAGATTTACCATATTTGAACCATAGTCACTACTTTTCTCTCTTCCCTTATCCAGGCTCAGCCCATCCCGGATGAGTTTCTGACTCGGCACTTAGGAAACCAAGCAACATTCAGCCCCGTGGTGACCGTGGAGCCACGCAGACGCAAGTTCCATCGGCCAATTGGCCTGAGGATCCCCCTGCCTCCATCCTGGAGGGAGAGTCCACGAGATGCTGGAGAAGGGGACACCACAAGTCTACGACTCCTCTGCAGTGTCATTGGTACAGTCTAGCTTTTGATGTATGTTCTCATGTTCTAATCTATCTTAAAATGATTTGTGCAAGTCTGATAGGAAGATTAAATTGTATACCATGGTGTATCAGCCAACTTTAATATGCTTACACCAAGCAACTTTGAATAAGGCTAAAACATCCATCCAGCCAGGAAAATGGTATAAGCATGCATGTGATCTGATTGTGCTGGTTTGTGAAATAAATAAAGCAAAAGGTAAACATTTTCTGAAAAAGCTGTGAAAACGTCCCACAGGTGGTACAGCCCCGGCTCAGTGGGAGGATATAACCGGCACCACCAAACTCATGTACTCCAACAACTGTGCCAATTTTACCACCAATGTGTCAGCAAGGTAAGATTTACACACAAAAAAAACTGAATACTTGAACATGCATTTTACTTCAAATAAAACAATACTATAGTTATTTATACTGTATAAGAGTATATACATTTTGTAAACATTAATGAATTCAGAAGAATATTTAATTAATTTAACAGAGATTGAGACTTGTAAAAACTAGAAAAATGGAGCTAAGCACTGTAAGCCTGGAGCTTTATTTTCCTCCACCTGGCTGCAGGTTCTGGCTGGCTGACTGTCCGAGGACAGCAGAGGCTGTGACCTTTGCCAACCTACTGTACCGTGAGCTGACGGCCGTGCCCTATATGGCCAAGTTTGTGGTGTTTGCAAAAATGAACGAGGCACGTGAGGGCCGCCTTCGCTGTTACTGCATGACTGACGACAAAATGGACAAAACCCTGGAGCTGCACGAAAACTTCACTGAGGTGGCACGTAGCCGAGACATAGAGGTCAGCTCAACAGGACACTGTACAATTGCTCATGGCATTTGTCATATTTATAATGCACATGGCCTATTTACTGCTTAATATTTCCTTTCTTATATGTTTTTTGGGAAAATGTGTTACATTACGATATAATCATATAAACCCCAAAACATGACTAAATAAAGAGCAAAATTATATTTGGGGGTCAGCCGTGGCTTAATGGATAGGGTAAAGGGCCGGGGACCAAGAGATCACTGGTTCGAACCCCACTCTAGGCAAGTCATGGCTGAAGTGTTGTTGAGCAAGGCACCCAATCCCCAACTGCTCCCTGTGCGCCTTAGTAGAGTGCAGCACACTGCTCCAGGTGTTCAGCCCTGGATGGGTTAAATGCAGAAAAAGAATTTCCCTACGGGGATCAATAAAGTATCAATTATTATTATTATATGTGGGTATTGTTACTTATTTGTCTATAGACATGTTGTCATTACACTTATATTTGTGAAAAAGTTAATACCGATATAATATTTGTTAATGTAAACCAAAAAAAGTATAAATTTTACTCTACCCATCTGGAAAACTGTTTTACCAGTGTTAAATCAAACATGGTGCGATTTGTGTGGACGGAGGAAGAAATGGATATTTCTAAATAAAAGTATAATATAACAAAAATTGTTATAAATGTTATGAGCAACACTTTAAGCCTCCAACTTCCCAGAAGTAAGGTCTCATTATATGACATTCCTTGTAAATCTTGCATTACTACACCTTTAAACGACAGCCAATGGAAACACTTAAGTCATACTTTATTGAAAATCTGAAGTATAGATGAGTTTTGCTCAAAACTATAATGGAAACAGAGCTTAAAATAGGATGTCCCTAAGTGATCTACACCATTTTTAACTCCATTCTCATATCCATGGTTGCTTTAGAGAAAAGACAAAAAAAATGCAAACGAGTATAAATAGCACAATGTTTGCATAGACCAAGATGGTAATATGTAGAATAATACAATTCATAGATGAACTTTATGAATCATACTTGTCTATTAGCTGTGTGTGTATGTGTGCATTCTGTAGATATTAAATGGGTGACTCACACTGACTCATGCTACACTGTCTTTTTTCCTCAACCGACAGGTAATGGAGGGGATGCCGCTGCACTTGGAATGCTCTGGAAATCTTTTGCCAGTAAGAAAGGCCACGCAGCAGCCTCGAACATTCAGCTTTCAGGCCTTCAGAGATAACAGACTGCCCATCTCGGTCAAGGTCTGTTCATCTGTCTCTCTTTGTGTCATAAAAGTCTTTATATATCCCAACAACTTATCTCATGTAGATTATGAACGATTACTTTTATTCATTGTGCACATCATATTTTTATAATGTCTCATAGTCATCAGTTATTGTGACCCTTTATATTCACCAACCTTGACCTACTTTCCTGTCTCATACTTTGTGAAAACCCCTCCATTTCTATCTCCTATTCTGGCTTCTTGTGGTATTTTCAGTGACTGTGGAGTAGCTGTAAATGTTGCCTTGCCTTGCCTGCTTGCCTACCTTTCTGCCTGCTAGTCAGTATGTCTGTTTTACTGTCTCTCTCTTTCTCTCTCATGGATACTCTTATACTGTCTGATCACACAGACGACAAGGTAAATGTGAAGGTAAATCTCTCGCCTGCCTATGGACTGCTTCCATCCTTTCCTTATACCCTGTCCCCTTCTGCCTGTATGAGGCATTCCCTGGCACCCCTGACATCTGATATGTCTAATGCTCTTCTCTCTCTCTCTTTTTCTTTTCTTTTTTATCTCTCTCTCCTCGTCTCTCTTTCTGTCACATTCTTTCACGTTCTTGTCATATCTGGCATCTCCCTCTGTTTTTGGGTGTCTACTCTTTCTCTCTCCCTCCATCTGTTCTTTTCCATGTACTTCTGTCTTGGCTTCTCAGGTTAGAGACAGCAACAAAGATTCTACTGGGTTTCTGTCTTTTCTCCGCAAGTCCACCAAATATGAGGATGCACAGCATGTGCTATGTAACCTCAACATCACCATGCCTTCTTGTGTTAAGGTAAAGTCTTTATTATATTTCTACACCTTAGATTTCATTAGTAAGTTCCAAAGAAAAGGCAGCATTTTTAAGGCAGATTGTGTTACATTTTGCATGGCAAAGGCAGGTATTGAAGTGTCGAGGTGCTGTTCCTTTAGCTGAAGGCTGGCATCTTATCAGATTTTGCCACAAAAGCAGTAGATGGTACAGCAGATAAATAAACTTATTGAATCTCTAACTAAAATAATAAACAAGGAAAATTAAAATGGAAAAATTGAAAGATCAGAGGAAAATAAATTTAAAAAATAAATGATGCCCATAAACAGCGGCTGAGAAAAATGATCAGAGCTGTAAACCAGAGCCCCGTTTGAAAAACAAAAGATGCAGATGAGCAGCATGAGCTGGAGGAGGGAGTGGTCT
Organism: Aspidoras spilotus; assembly: GCA_028565295.1. Lineage (NCBI taxonomy): Eukaryota > Metazoa > Chordata > Actinopteri > Siluriformes > Callichthyidae > Aspidoras > Aspidoras spilotus. The sequence goes on along the minus strand of JAOUQV010000018.1, from coordinate 10,653,181 downwards.
TAGGAATAAGTAGTTGTAACATTGACTTCTTCTGCTGCAGCAGAGTGCCAGCCAGAGAGTGCCTGGTGGTCAGTAGCGGGTAGTGGGTGCTTAAGCAGCTCAACTGGTAGCCCTAGCCTATAGGCCACACAAGAATCCACAAAGGACTCAGATGGCCCTGAATCAATTTAGGGTAGCCCTGAAGCTGGGTCTGGAAAACGTGGGGTCTGACCCCCACCTCTTACTATTTCCCAATAACATTAAGATTTCACACCTGCTGATTTGTATTGGGTCGGCCAGGGATCTGAGAAAAGGATTTTGATTTCTTAGTAGAATTTGTCTCCCCTGCATAGGTTCAGGTGACTAGGCACGATGCAAAGCCTCGGAGTGTGGTTGCCATGCAACATATTGGGGTGTTTTTCACTGCTTGAAAATAAGCTCCTCGTCTCTTTGGAAAATGTAAGAGTCTAGCTAAATATACACATCATAAACCATCTCAAGCTCCTCGAGGAGATCCTGAGATGCTTAAGCTGCTTTACATCACATGGCCTGAGAAAAGTCCTCCACCTGTTCAGGAGATCAGGAACACCACCTTAGAATGCTTGATAGGAAACCAAGAAGGTTGTTGCTCGATTTTTAGTGGAAATTGCAGTAAAAAGCTCCTGCACTTCTTTGGTTCCCCATAATAGAATTTTGGGTTCCTTAGGTGGCTTTATGCTCTTGGTAACAGCTGGCTCTCACTGGAAGGCTGTTTTAATGTTCTCCATTTTTGGTCAGATGTTTTCTTACGGGACCAATTACGTGAATTCCAATCGTGCTAACTGAAGAAGAGTGATTTGGGAGAAGAAATGAATCCAATAATGGAGAAAAGTAAAAAGGAGTGCTTCCTTGGACACCATGGAGGTTGGCAGCAGTATCCCCATATTCTCCATTAATTGTAACTTCATATGGGAAGGATTGTTATTTCTGTTGGGAGCAAACATATAGGAAATGTTATTGTATAGAATGTGTTCATGTGTCTCTGGGTTTGACCATGTTATTCTGCTGGGGTGTTGCTTGAGCGTGTTGTTGCTGTCCCCTAATTTAACGGTATGGCAGCTCTTGTTAAAATAAAGATGTCTATGGTTCAGTATGGTCATATATACTGTAGGGTTAAGTAGTTTGATGCTTTATAGTTAATTCCTGTGAATTTTGATCAGTCAGTAATTGGTTAAAATTAATGAGCTGACACAACTCTCCCATACAGCATATATACATGTGGTTTGTTTAATATTATATGGTGCTATTTTAGGAACTATCCATTTCTACACATACTGTATACTGCATAACATATGTCTAGTGGGAATTATCAAGGGTAGTACCTGATGTGGTCTTCTTCTACTATAGCATATTTGCATCAAGGATGACTACCAGGCCATTTTCCTTTGACATGTTATCGAGTTTGCATTTTTTACCCACAGAAATGTCACTCACTCAGAGGTAATTGTTATTTATGCCATTCTTTATAAACTCTACTGGCAGTTGTAAAGGCCATATAATCAGTGGGTGGTATAACTGAATTTATCCCCAAAAAATGTAGGATAAATTCAAGTCAGAAACTCATACGTGTAACCTATTCTAGCAAGCTCAGAGTGTCAGCTGAATTGTATTCTTGTAAGAACATGATACATGTTTTGTGTAATTTGTGTAATTCAGGTGGCAGGTGGTGAAGAGCGCAGGCGGACACTGACGCCACTGGCACTGAGGGAGAGGTACATCGCCCTGAGTGAGTCAGGCCTGGGTAAGACACTGCACCCCCATACTGCTGGAGGACACAGGGGTGCTTTCTCTGAATGCCATATTCCCTGCTTTGACTGGCAGTTATTGAACTTGTGCATGACTGAGCTCTGGATGCCAAGCCCTGTCCTCAGTGCTTCACTGTGCCATGCAGGAAGGAACGTAATGAACCACAGGCATCTCCATGGGGTCAGGGCTTCTTTGCGTCCATTTATAGAATGAGCAGTAATGAAGTGCATGCTGCTGAATTTGATATATTCCAAGTGCAGAATTAGCATGGTAAGAGAATGAGCGTGGGAATAGTGCTGTTATAACACCCGTTGTAAAAAAGCTAAAGCTGTGTAACAGCTGTATGACAGTCTTGAAGGGTGTAGATGGATGACTTGAGGTGGGGATGTGATGATATATAATATCAGGTTAAAGCAGATGAAGAAAATATACATCTTTACGAGTAAAGTTACTTTATGGGTAAGTACAAATTATCTAGCACACACAAAACTAAAGTATTAACCCTTCTGAAAATCCTCAGTGCCTGTAAAACCCTGACGCCAACTTCAGCTTTGGACAGATTTGGAATGGATGATGCCATTGGATGTTGTCAAACTTAAAAGAAACCTAATGATGTGGTGTTGGTAATAACAAAGGTTTTAAAAAGGTAGACAACTGACAAAAGTTTTTGTGGGTATATGAAGATCATAACCGTGTATATGCACATGTTGCATATTTCATCCCAGTTCCCCCGTTCTAATAACCTCTGTTCTTCTTGGAAGGCTTTCCATTATATTTTGGAGCATGGATGTGGGGATTAGTTAATTCACCCACAAGTGCATTAGTGAGGTTACATGCAGATGAGAGATGAGCATGCTATTCAGTACCCGATTTAATTCCTGAGGATTTTGGTATTTTTGATCATACGGCTAAAACCTGGCCACTCTTTCTCTCAGACTTAAATATCTATTGATGAATCTCTTTGAACTGTTAAATAGGTTTAGGCTATAGTAATATGAATTATTATAGTAATACATTGTAATAAATGTGATAGATGGCTAAACATTCCAGTAATGGCATATACATACCCTTTATTTTCTATTAGTTAGTAATGATGAAGTGTATGCTGAATTTGAGTAGCCAGCCAACAATGAGATTGTTCTGTCTACTTCAGGTGAACATATTGATTAGCAAATTTGTGCCTGAATGAAATACACATTAACTGATACCTTGTTCGATTTTCTAACTTCAGTAGTACCTCCTAAAAAAATTCTGTTTTTTATCTATACAATTCTACCAAATAACTGTCAAATAAGCACAATCAGATTTCATTGGGTTGGTTTTTCCTGGAACTACATCAATCAAACCAAGACCAACAAATATCCTATCTAATCAGGTTTTGTGTCATCTGTGTCACATCTATCAAACCAAGACCAACAAATATCCTATCTAATCAGGTTTTGTGTCACCAGTCACTACAAACTTGATTTAGACTACACAGGAGAGACATTCTCGATCAGGAGTTTGTGGTGTGACTAAATGAAAACCTCTAACCCAGAATGTGTGTGCGTGAACAGGTTTTTAAATGAGCCTAGCTGTACTGACGCCATTACTCAGATTAGTTCAAATAGTTCTTGCTCCTTGATCAGCTTGATGGATGTACGTTCTAGGAACAAGAGCAACCTGAGGAAATCACATAATCCTGCCGCATTATGTAGCTGTTTAATGGCTTGTAACAGAAATATCTAATCAGGGACATCTCAATGCATTTAGGCATGTAGAGGTGGTCAAGACGTGCTGAAGTGTGAAACAGAGTTTGTTGGTGCCAGACGGGATAGTTTGATTATTTATGAGTAAAACAGTGTTTTTCTTGCACAACCATCTCTAGGACTTACAGAAAATAATCCAAAAAAGAAAAACTATTCAATGAGTGGCAGGTGTGTGGAGGAAAATTGTTGATGTGAGAGGTAGGAGGAGAATTGGCCAACTGGGTTGAGATGATAGAAAGGCGACAGTAACTTAAGGCGAAAGTGGTCTATTTGTTTATTAGAAAGGTGTACCCAATAAAGTGGCTGCTAGGGGTATTATGCTTATAGTGAGACATTTTGAAATTTCATGTCAAATATTGGCTCATTTGAAATTTCATGACAGCAACACATCTCAAAATAATTTGGATGGGGCAATAAGAGGCTGGAAAAGTTAAATGTACAAAAAATTGCAACTCAATATGTCATTAACATGACTGATTATAAAAAGAGCATCTTAGAGTGGCAGCAGCTCTTAGAAGTAAAGATGGGAAGAGGATCACCAATCCCCCTAATTCTATAGTGTAAATGTCATCATCTACAGTGCACAATATCATCAAAAAATTCAGAGAATCTGGAAGAATCGTTGTGTGTAAGAGTCAAGGCCGGGAAACCATACTGGGTGCCCGTGATGTTCGGGCCCTTAGACGGCACTGCATCACATACATACACGCTTCTGTATTAGAAGCGTGGGGCACTCGTAGGCTTGTGGTTAAGGAACCGGCCTTGCGACCGGAAGGTCCCTGGTTCGATTCCAAGTAGCGACAAGTC